>CAXKVY010001704.1:0-27655 GCA_964058915.1 Tetropium fuscum
TATCGTGTAAATATTGACGGACATTTACTGGATAATGAGGAGGATACTATATTTCATTGGCTGGAACGTCAATATTTAGAAACAATACGGCAAGCGGTTGCGGAGAAAATGTAAATAAGTGTCTCGGGGTAAATTTCCTCCAAAAAAAATATGGCCCCAAAATCCCACTTCCTATAATATCCGCCCATACATTTACCTTTTGTGGGTATAGAGTGTGAGCCTCAATTGCCCAATTTGGGCTGTCACTATCCCAGTATCTGCAGTTTTGCCTGTTCACAACGCCATGTCCGTTGCCTCGTCCGAAAATAAAATCGAATTTGTTAAAAAAGTGGGATTTATGCGTATTCTCTCCAACATTTCCTAGAAGAATTGAACATGTCAATCTGGATCATCCTTGTTTAACTCATGTATTAATTTAACTTTATACGGATGATACTTGTTGATCTTCAGGATTTTGTGAACTGAAAAATTGAAATTCCAATATTCACCTGCAATTCCTCGCATCGCATCGTTGAATACCGATTTCCATGCATGGACAACAAAACATTTAAACTATTTTCATCATTAACAACTCTGGTACGTCCACTTCTCGGAAGACCTATGACAGTTCTCTCTATACTATATATACTCTATACTATACTATACCTACTCTATACTTCTCTTCAATCCTACTTACTGTTGACTGACTGACGTTCTTATCTTCATATTTCGAATTGAATATATCACAAACTTCTTTATGTGTTCGGGTTATTTAACCTACTATCCATACCACCGTAGCCTATCATAGATAGCTATTCTTTCTTGTTCGGATAACATCGTTGCTTCTAATGTTAATGTCAAAAGTGTTGTTAATACACTTTTGACAGTGACAACATTATTTACTTCGTCACCTTAGTATTTTGTTTCAACCGAGCCATGCAAACCAGACTTAGCCACACACTTCTTCCAATTGTTATTTTTAATTCAGCAGTATGTTATTTTTGTGTACTTGTATAAAATTTTTAATAATTCGTTTGAACGTTCCTCAATAGATATATATATATATATATATATATATATATATATATATATATATATATATATATATATATATATATATATATATATATATATATCTTATACTTATAGAGTATTCGACTAAAAAATTTATTTCGATATTTTTCGCCATGTCATTTTATAGGTAATACCCCGCGCGAAGCCATCTTGAATACCCGCCCAGATAATACCTTTATAAAAAGGGGAAATTCCAGAGGACCTGCTTTAGAATTTCTTAAGAGTAGAGCTATTTCAAGCGTGCTCAGACGACATCCCTGAAATATACTAGCATAATCCTGCCTAGATATGGCCACATATTTATAAGGTCGCCACTTTGTCATGCCTGAAGTTTAGATTGGATTTTGTAATATATATGGTTGCTGCTCCTGTTTCGCGGCTACAAATTCACTTCCCCAAATTTACTGGCAGATTTAAATCCAAGGGAGTCACAGGACCAGTTAACTTACAAATGAAATGTTATGATGATAATGGTTATTTGGTGTAAATGGTATAACATTATTATGTAATGAAAATTGAATACTTTGCTGAAAAGTCAGCAAAAGATAAGAGTTATTTTATTTTTACTTGAATCAATAAACTTAAGTAAATAAACTATAGAAAATAAACTTTTTTAGAATACTAACGAAACATTAGATTGAGGAAGCAAAAAGTCAAAATTAAAATCTTCAAATCCGATGGTATGAACATAAATTTGGCCACTCTATGACAATTCTTCAGAGCTTCTCTCAGTACCTATCTTTCTCTTCCGTATGCCGTCTTCTTGGCGTCGGTTTCACTTCTGCTTCATGCATTTTCATGGTCTTTATTTTCATGTGTGCAGGAACAACATTTCAAGTCCTTCTGTGTCTTACTTCAATAAAGTAGTATAATAATTCATTGAGTTTCATGTCTCGTTTCCAAACATTTTGGCAGCTATATGGTGTTCATAGTTTGAAGCAAAAGGTAACTAGTGGTAAATTATAAAATGTGAAATATTCTATAGAATGCTTCATAGATTCGAGTATTAATGTAAGAAACAAAGTTTGCAACAAGAACTTGTAAATCTCAACTAGGTTATGAAATAGGATTAGGTTGGGATAATGGTAATGTTAGGTTAGGATTTACGAATGCATTGTAGATATTAGGAACAAAATGATAATATTATTAACTTGCATTTACGAAGAAACATAAATCTTCTAGTCTTGTAGCCCCGTCTTTTTTCCCTTACGAATTGTGGTGCTAAAAGTCCCGCTGTACTGAAGTTTAAGCTTCTTATACCCCATAATCTCATCATTCCATTAGACCCGTTCCTACCATAAAGGCGAGTATACGGTCGATGTGAGCCCTGGTTATCTCTACCGTTTAGCAGATTCCCTGAAATGGATAAGGCTTCATCCTGTATTCTGGATTATTCCTCACCCTTAGGTTGGTTAGGTGATCATTTCTTCTGCAAATAAATCTATGCCAATTTCTTCTGCTTGAAATACTGTTGCGGTTCAGGCCAAAATACGTCCCTGGTTGAATGAAACTTTTAATCGCAAAATTCAGCAGTCATCTTGGAGGGGCCGCCGTCTTGAATATTTGTTCTGATATAAAATTGTAATCTGGGATTCCAAAATTTCCGATTCGATTCCACACATGGTAAAAATGTCCGCCATCTTGGAGCCGCCATCTCGAATTTTTATTTTTATTAAATGATGATCTACTACCCTAAAATTACCGGCATACAGATTTTGAGTTTCATCGGACCATAAATGGCAATATTCATCCGTCATTTTTGAAAATTCATCAGTACTGTATTTGTAGCAACGTTACAGGAGAAACCCGCATCGGAGTATGAAATATCTGGAAAAAAATAAGAAATTACGTCGATAATTATGTGATACTTGTAGCGTTTTACCTTGGCGCCCCGACTGTGACAATGTGTGTACATTTAAAAGACATAATGTTTTGTACATAATGTACATAATGTTTTGCTTTCCGAGAAAATTTGGCAATTTTAGTTCCTACCCCTCAAAGCAATATGCTCCTCGACTTTCGAGGGAAGATAATAAGGATAATATAATAAGGAGTGCCAGGTGATATTAGGAAGGTTCCACCTATCGTCTATCTATCTTTGTTCCTTTTTACATTGCATTCTACAGTTAATTTCTCACTCTTTCGCCACTTTTTTTAACATTTCAAATTCACCATGTGAATTTGAAATGTTCGACGAAAAATCCTCTACATATCATGATAATAACTTATAAGCATATAAAAATTGATATAATACTAATACGTTATATGTATATAATCTAAAATAGTGGAATCACTCTCAGTCGGTAAGTATTCGTCATAATTATAAACTCGTATGTTAGTAGCGTTTTCATAGTAGGTATTTAGCTTGATATAATACAATGATATACCATGTACAATATAATTATTAATATAATAGTTAGACGTTTTATATCAGTTGCGTGTAGTTTTAACACCTGCATTATTTTCTAAATTTTAGAAATTTCGTAAAATTTGTCAATTCCATCAAAACCTCATCATAGTTCAGTGCTTGTCTAATTGGGCATAGATTCACTTGTAAACTTTCCATCGGCATTCCACAACTTTCAAGGGGGAGAGAAGAAAACCTCTTAAAAGTCAATTCGAGTCAAACCGACAGGAAAAAATGGCAAGCAATCTTTCAGAATCTTTATATTGCGTTTGTTCAGACTGAAACTTATGTTCTGTCAGTGCATTCACTGTAATATATTTGTAATAGAGGTGCCTCTTGAATTATTTAAATGTGTTTATTTTACCCTGTTTTTCAAGATCACATGCGGAATTTCATAGTGCCACGAAATGACTGAAAAGGTAGCTGATATTTTTACGTATCATTCATGATACACATCACTACACAGCACTGTACACCAGTGTATCGACAGTGTAAATCAATTAAATTTAATTTTGACCCATAGTTTTTTTTGCGTGTGTATTTTTTCTATCTATATATCATATGCATCATTATATGAAAATTATAACTGTTTTAAATGTCGTCGGAAGGAGGTACGTAATTGTATAGTATTTTTCAGTATCATATATTTTCCAGAGCAAACAAACCGTGTAGATAAATATCCCCTGCACAGTAATTAAAAAAATTCTCTTATAATTACCCGACCTATTCTTAACCCCACAGTAATTTTGTTTACACAAAACAATCTAAACATATTAATTATGAAAGCTCTGACATTCACGCTAGCATTCATATCGATTCCGTGGTATTTACAACAGTCATAACCAAACGGTTTTACTTTAGATCCGATATAAAATTTCTACATGAAAATATAATATGTATATATATATATATATATATATATATATATATATATATATATATATATATATATATATATATATATATATATATATATATATACATATATCATAGTTGTTTTGTGAACAGAGATCTTGGGTTTCTAGCAATTCATTACATAGAGAAATAAGCAAATAGATGAACACATGAGATGACACATATATACGGAAACGGACTACTTAGAAGTTGTACAAGTTCTTTCACCTTCATTGATGATCTTCAGAGTGACGTACGATTTGTTTTATTGATCATTTATACTTGAATTTAAAACCTTAACACTTCATCACTTTCAGTGACATTTTGTGACATTAGTTTCGATGTAACTGAAATTCACTGAAAACACAAATCTATTCTACTATTTATATTTGTTCTATTTGAACATATTATATATAAAAGCATTAGGCATACAGTTATCCAGAAGATGTTAAACTTTAAAATACATAAAATCTTGTAGAATCTATTAAAACAACTACTTTTCCTAGCTATATGCTACAAAATATGGAATTCCATATACAATAGAATTCTGAAGCATTTATAGAGGAAGTGATACAGAAATTGCTTGCTTAGTCAAAACTAAAATCATTTGTTGGGACTTATGTATTGATTGTTACTTCGAAAATTCGAAAAAAATCCAATTTTCACCCTGGAATATATTTATTAGCTTTTAAGTTCTTTGCTATTCATATTTGTTTTGTGAAAAGAAATCTTGGGTTTGTAACAATTTATTACATAGAGAAATAAGCAAATAGATGAATAATAAGGAAGACACACTTATCAGTTGTATGTTTGGACATATAAATGGAAACGACCACTTAGAAGTTGTACAAGTTTTTTCACCTTCATTGAGGATCTTCAGAGTGATGTACGATTCGTTTTATTGATCATTTATACTTGACATACAGTTATCAGTTATACAGTATACAACGATAAAATTCAGCTGACATTTCTATATCAATCAAAGTTAGTTCACATTTCGGTGGCAGCAACTGTACATTTTTTCCTATTTTTTCCATTTGAAAAAATTTTAAAAACGTATCTGGAAAATCATAAAATTATTAAATGTGTGAAAAATACACTATTTTAAAAATTTTTGTTCGAGTATTTTTTTGTTTCACCATATCTCTTGGATGCATTATTACAGTTTCGCATACAAATCAGTCATAATTGGGAAGTTTCTCCGACAACGGGAGAGGGAGAGAGAGGTAGAGAGAGAGTGGGAGGGAGAGAGAGAGAGAGCCGGTTAAATAAAGGTAAAGTTGTGTATCCATTGGGCCAACACATTGATCCAAAAAAATCTCCCTAACGATTCGTATTTTTAATATTAAAAACATTTTCGATTTTCAAAAGCCATTTTGTTCGTCCCATAATTACGCAACTTAGCACAATTTAACCGACTTTGTTTATCGTACCGTTTCCAAACCCGTGCATTGCATCGATATGAGGCACCCTGTATATTATTATCGGTAGATTAGATTTTGCATTACCTGCTTTAGAAAAAATGTGTCTCATTTGAAATTCAAAAAAAATCGTAGTTTGAAGTTACTAAAATGTAACGTCAAAAACTGAACACACTGTATATTATAGAATCCGTTTTAATTTTAGTATGTAGGTTAGTTTATAGGTTCTTTAAAAGGCCTTTATTTCTTTGTTTTATGAAAATTTATCATAAAAAATTTTATGAAGATTTATCCTAGTACTGGGTGTTTTTGTAGGAAATGTCACAATTTTTTATTTATGGCTTGATTATCTAAGATGTCTAATTGCAAAAACATAACTACATTTATATACGCATGCAGATTGGTTTCGAACTTTTACGCTGCTGGGTATGCCATTGTGATAATAATACCAAAGTTTACAGAATTTCGTAAACTTTGATAATACTTCACTTCTGAGAGATTGTAATGTCAATTTGTCAATACGCAGTCTGATTTCAATATAAATGCTGCGAATGTTTGTGGTCGGGTGCGATAGACAGAGATGGGCTCGAACAGTAGTGATTTTAAGCTGACGCCGATTGTACATCGGTGATGTAAAGCTTCCTGTTTACCTTTACAAGACGGCTCGGCCCGACTCCAGAAGAAAGAGCGCACACCAGTCTCGTATTTGTCGAGAATCGGGCTCTTAATTCTCACCGCTATATACAAAACATTCTGCAAGATGTGCTTCCATTTGCGTCGTATATTGGATATTAATTTATTCTCTAGCATGGTAACGCCAGACCCCACGTAGCTCGAATGGTTAATGAGTACCTGGATGAAGTTGGATTACAATGATTAGATTGGCCAGGCTACAGCCCTGACCTTAATCCCATCGAAAATTTGGGACGAACTTAAAATTGCCAAAAATGATGCAAAATGATTGCCAATAATGATGCATCGCTGTATTCGCAATAAAAAGGGCGTTCAAATGATGTATAACAGATTTTAAAAGAGGGGTTACTAAGGGTAAGGGACATGAACATATCAAGACTCCTTGATTGCCAAAGATGTTTCCCCCTAGACTAAAAATCGACGTGTCTAGGCGATTTCTCAAATATTTTGCGGTTTTTCAATTACAGAGGTTGGTGAGTTTGCAAATGATTCTTTCTATGACTATTTTCTATAACAGGACATAACAATTTATATCAATATTTATATTTAATATTTATAATAAATATTTCTTTTAGTTTAAAAAATATATTAACCATCTCCCAAAGAAACGATATTAAACTGCTTCCACATTATAATAACAGACCTGGTACAGCGATACCAGCTATCAGATTCATCGAGTTTAATATCCCTCGGATGCCGATCGATTATCGAAAAAGTCGGTAAAAAGAAATCAAGACTTCGCGGAAGTACTTATTGCTTTTAACATTATTAAAAAGTAAGTTCGGAAGCAAAGCCGGTTCAGGAAATTTTAAAGTTTCGAGATTGTGCTAAGGAAGATAAATAGGATTCCGTACGGAGTGCATGTTTTTATAATGTTTCAATCAGTTTGATGGGAACCGTGCAAGTGGGGTATCAGCTTCAGATTTTTTCCTCTAACGGTTTCCTTGGAAATAAACGAGAAGTAATATCGGGGCCACTAAAGATAGACGTGAAAGAATAATGATATATACCGAGAGAGGGGATTAGGTATTTAAGCAGAAAAATTAACCAATGGAAAATATCATGAATTGCATAAGCATGAATTGCTATTGCCGACTTTTTGTTCAATCTCTGGTGTTACTTGAAATAACTGTTATTGAAACGCTAAAATATAAATCCTTGCCATTACTAACCTTTAGAAAATATGGTATTGACATGACAAAGTTTACAGAATACTTACATAATTTTTATGTAGTGGAAGCGGTAGATGAAAAGAAACGGCATTTTATGATGAAGGCAAGCGGCTGGGTATGATAATAGAACAGTATAGATACTTAGGATGAAGTTCACCCGCGGTACCAGAAAATTCATCCCTTAGGATTCAAAGAATGGCGGCCCATTCTTTAAAGATGGTTTATAAATTATAAAAAGATAAAATTATATGACCGGACTAATATGTTTTCGTGGCAGGTAATATTATTTAAGATCAGTTACCAAATTTTAACGTATTGAATAATTTTCTTGATGAAATATTAAAATACAGGGTGTACCAAAATTAGATAAAACGATATTTTTCTTATTTCTTTCGGATTTATATTATGATGACAACTGAAAGAGATTTAATGTTGCTATAATAAAGTTGTTAAAAGAAACATTGTTCATCACCTATTACATGCTTGAGATTACCGCAACCTGACTTGCAACCACAATGGTCCAAACAAGATTCTTCCCATATTTATTCACGTCCCAATCCCAATGCCATGGCAATTCCATGAAAAGCAACTTATTGCTGATTTTTTCCAGTTCCAGTCAGCAACCACAGCTCTTGCAAGCCAGCGCTTTGAAATTGACTATAATGAGAAATTAAAATCGTCAGTACATCTGTGTCCGAGGCTTCATCCCGCATTCCGTTTTCAAGCATGTCTTAATATGCCAAGCCAAACGTCCGTCAGACTCTTCGTCGGATCTTCCGGTACTGCGAGTAATATCAATTCTACGAGTCAATATTATCATAATACCTATATCATATATATCATAATACCCTATAACTAGCCACTGTAGGTAGGCCGAAATAAATGCTAAAAAGAGCGAAGGGGACGTACTTCGGGCGTGTTGGACTATTTATAGAATTCCCCTACCACTGGGCAAGTGGCGTCGCCCACGTGAACGTTCTCTGCGCACTTTTATTTAAAATATATTTGGTTTATTTTTATGTTACATACTGTACTAAAAATGAATACGAGGGACGATATACAACAAAATGTAAAAAATAGCTTTTGGTGTAAATTTGGTGTTAATTGTGGTAAAATAAGGATTTGAATATCCGACAGCCCCAAAGTCGGCAAGAAATTGTTACCTACGTTCGCTTTTATTAACTGACAATAATTTAGATATCAGAAGTTTGTTGTAGGTACATAAATATGAATAAAAATATTGTGAAAACGTCTAGAGGCACCCTCTAACATTTGTGGTTAGAACTTAGGGTTGAATAGTATAGGTTTCTTTGCCGCATTAGTCAATTATATTAATAGAATTCGCCCTACCACTGAGCAAGTGGCGTGGCCCACGTGAACGTTCTTCGCGCACTTTTATTTAAAATATATTTGATTTTACTGAGCGGTTTATTTTTACGTTACATACTGTACTAAAAATGCTTAGGAGCGAATATGTACCTACAACAAAATGTAAAAAAGAGCTTTTGTTGCAAATTGTTAATAATAAGGATTTGAATATCCTAAACCCCAAAGTCGGCAAAAAATTGTTACGTTCGTCTTTTTTAGATGACAATTTAGATCTCTGAAGTTTGTTGCAGGTACATAATTACGAATAAAAATATTGTGAAAACGACTAGAGGCACCCTCTAACATTTGTGGTTAGAACGTAGGTTTGAATGGTACAGGTTTATTTGCCGCCTTAGTCAATTATATTAATCGGTATGCCACCGAACATTGCTAATCATTTCGTAGCACACATCTGCGTCGCTTTATTGTTCTCCGTGACTCGCGCGTATAGGCGGCATCAGTAGTTTTGTGACTAGATCTATGGCAAATTTTTGTGACAAATGTCATTTTGTGACGGTTTCCGCTAGATTTTTTTTGTTACCAACCTTTTGTGTTGTTGGGGTGAACCCCATATTTAATCATTTTGAGCCTTTGGCTATATTTAAATTTCATTTTACCATAGCGTATTTGTACCTGAACGACTCCACTATTTGAATTGTACTGTACGTTCAATTATGTTAAGCCATTGGCTAAATTTACCACACGTATACCTGAACACCTCCGCTACTTAGATAGCACATTTACGTAGGTATAACCCTAATTGTTTTCTGATATTGTTTGTGTGAGTCAACGTGCACGCTGAATCTACACAGGTAGTAGATATATTTTTATTACGTTTTATTTTTTGAGAGTTATGCGTTATTGTGATAACACTTGGGATATATGTGGGGATTTCTTTCTAAATTACTGTTGGTATAGCTATGCAATTCAATTTATTTGCAATTTGATTCATATGCAATTTTAGTATACAACTTGTATATAACTCTTGAATTTCTTAATACAATTGGATATTAGTATACTGTTCGTTATTTTTCTTTCACCAAATTACAGAAAATGCTAAGACCAAGTTCGATACCTATAGTTGGGGACCATCTAACTTGGTCGCGCAACGGTCAGTGGCGTCGACAGATAATTAGTAGTTTCGGTACCTACCGAACCTACTAATTTATTTTTTTTATTATTCAGCTGAGTTAGCTTAGGCAAAGTTTTAATCGCTGTTGAATGTACTGTTTGTAGCATCGAAATATGAGACAAAGGATACCCACAATTGCTACAATGGGAGATCAGGGCAGTATAACTTTTCTTAAAGCAAGCTAAAATCGTCACTATAAAGGCGCTTTCATTCAACAAGTTGTTATGTTTTGATAGAATACTAATAACTAATCAATTTTAACACAAAATCCATCAAAATAATACACTAAATTAAAGAATAACTGTATTACTTCTATTTCAAGAATTATTGTTGACCCCACTTTACCACAAAAACGTTCGATGGTATTAGGCAATTTAGGCATCCAAATGAATGCCGACGATGCTGATGAGACACGGCCGCGGAAAGTGTAAAATGGATCCGTAATATTTGAATAGGAAACATTATTATTCTGTATCACATTCTCCATCCAATTGTTTTATGATATGACGAAAGGTGTGAAAGTGTGATCAATATTTTGTTATACTACATGATAATGTCATAATGTGATGGGCGATGTATATAAAATCATTTGTTTTTCCTTAAATTCCTGGAAATTGGTTATACTTGCCTACGCTGTTAAACATGTGGTAGCACGTGTGAAGAGATATAATGAGGTTTTTTTGCTCGAGTTTTTATGTCTCATATTTCGATGTTACAAAATATATTCTGGAACGGTAATAAAATATGTAGGAATCAGTAAAAAACTCCCGTATGTCAAAATTTCACCTAAAATTCTCTGACTACTGGACTAGGCGTATGGCGTGTGCCCAGGTAAACGTTCCATTCAAATGAACTTCATAAATATAAATAAAATTTGGTCGGTGTCACATAAGTCAGTTATTTTCAAAATAAACTTTTAACCCAATACGTTCCGTACGTGGATTAAGATATATCTGTACTAAAAGTAATAACGAAATAAAATAAAAATTTTGTAGCCAAATATATCGGTCGTATATGTCACATGCGCCGATAAAATGAAATAAAACGTTCACTCCGGCCGCGTCTTAAATATTTGATGAAATTAGATTTGTCCTTTAATATTCCGGGGAGGCGGGTAACGCAGCTGCGCCGAAACCCGTCCACCGGAATTAAGTAATTGCACCAAAACGGAAAATCTACATAAAAGCAAAAATATACGGAAACAAACGGCTGCGATCCAGATTTGAACCGAGCGAAATCATGTAATATTAAAATAATTTAAACCGCCTCCGTCGCTAGCCGCCTGAAACCGCCATAAGTAATGCATGCGACTCGCGACATAAAATATGTCTCCGCTTATGCAGAAGAGGTGAGCTTAAAGCTGCTCTGGGTCCATGGCCGGGGAGCTCTCAAAGCACGCGGGATTTGCCATAAAGCGTTTCATAGACCGACGCAAATGCCTGCAGAGACAGTCATTATGCGAATTTTTGTTATGTAAGCTTTTATTGTTTTGCTATATGCACATAATAGCCCATAAAAACTATGAAGGTTACCTTAGAATGGCCCATAGAATGGAAAGTGGCTGCCGCAGCTTTTTTATTTATGTGGATACGGTCGTTATTTGGAAGTAGATGGTTCTTACATATGCATATAGTTATTTTAACTGCCCTCTGTTATGGAGATTTTAAATTTTAATAATTTTTGTTTTGCTGCTAATAATGATGATTCATTGTTTTCCACTAACTCTAGAGTACCTACATCTTTACATTCACAGGTGGAGATAGTCATATAACACTGAACCATTGTGAACTTAGTCTCCCATTTAAATAAAAATAAAAAGATCCATTTATTTTGTGCCGTTTCAAAATAGCGATACTAGGAGTTTTAGGGATAAAACCCAAAAGACGTTTTTTTAAAATTTACAATAAAGCACTGAAACTGAAACTGATCAATATGATTAACCATCAGCTATTATCTAATGTATCTTAGCCTAAGAAAAGAAACCGAATTATTCTATCCAGTGTCCAACCAGTGATGTCCCTTAGTGCCCCTGCCTTCTACCACAATACACTAGACGTATGGTTTAGTCCCCTTGAGTCTTCGGACAATATGTTGATTGTTCAGCAACTGAAGAGCCTCAATATTGGTATGGTGATGCAGTCTGGCTTCATGATTACCAGCAAATCTTTTTATTTAATCTCGAACCATAGGAATTACAAGATCTCGATAAGGATCACTATTGCGTATGGACCATTTACCATGACTTTCTTCTGAAGCGTTTGGATATAATTGATGTTGCTATCTTTGGAACAACCCCAGAGCTGAATACCATATACCTAACCAAATGGGTTTTAACATCTGATTATAAACTAGAATTTTATTGTATACCTACTGACCACTTGGAATTTCAAGAAGCCAGTAGCGCTGTTTATATTTTAAACTAAGCTTGCTTCGTTTCTTCTTTGTATGTTCTTTTCATCGCACCTTAGCATCTAATGTCATACCAAGGTACTTGGCGTTGTTATGATAGGGTATTATAGCTCTGTTGATTTATAGAGATGGTAGGCACTTCGGCAGATACTCTTATTGGTAAAATTCACATGGTCTAGTCCAGCCTAACAATGTATATACAGCTATTTGCAGTTTATTGGTGGCTGCACCATGCTCCTGACCGACCACAAGAAGTGCGATATTGTCAGCGAATGTCAGAATGTCATATGCGATTTTAACGTCATCCAGTTGTGTTATGTCACTGGTGTACAGAAGGTAGAGGACAGCATCCAAGACACTACCATGAGGCACACCTGCCTTGATTTATGTCTAAATATTCATCTGCTTGTATGACTCCTGAATATCCTGTTTGTTATATAGGAGGTAAGAATTTTCACATATTGTTTTGGAAACATTTTATTAAGCTTAAGTGTCAGCCCGTTGTGCCAAACTTTTTCAAAGGCTTGCGCTACGTCTAAGAAGGCTACCTCTATGAAGGCTGTGAACTTTCTTTTCTTCAAGAGCTTTTACAGTTACATCCGTTAATCGATGAACTTGATCTATAGTAGAATGCTTTTGCCTGAATCCAAATTGATAATCTGGGATCAAGTCACTCTTCTCGGTTAGAAGTTTATTCTTTTAAGGAGTAACTTTTTCAACGAGCTTTGAAGAGAAGATCATTTGACTCAACTTACGCGGAAAATCCTCACTTTTTGAAATATTTTTTTTTCAGGGTACCAGCTGAACAACATTGTACTAGTTGAATATAATGTCGTTGGAAATTATATTCTACCTATTACGACTTTCGATGAAAACGGTTTAAAGAAAAATATCGTAGCCCCCATATTTTTGAATATTTAGTTATTTTCCTCGAAAACTGTGTTGGTGTTGGAAACTGTTTCCAGCATCAACGGTGCACTGTCCAGTATAACTTGTACAATGTGATAAAAATCAACAATACTGACAACAAAATAATTTTCTTAATATTATGTTTTTGCATTCAGTAAGTACTATAGTAAATTATATATTTAATCTTGACAAGGTATTCCAATTCACATCAGATGGATATCTAACCTGGATATCAAACCTACGTAATATAATATCGTTGATTGAAGGCTGAATGCTTCGATCAACGATAATACATAATGCCTTTTGTCTTTTTCAGCCACGTTTCCGTATTGATATGAGAGTGCAGGAATTACGATTATCTGGAAAAAACTCAGTTGCTTAATCCTGGAGATAATTTAATAAAAATTAAAAATTCTACTCATCAGACCGCCTTGCTATCATCACCAGTAATGTTGTTCGGGTCCGTCTGAATGACCTTGTTTTCCACTGCTTATATTCTCTCTGCGTATCCCCAGGCGATGTACGCATAGTCAGCTGCGGGCTTAGCAGAATCTTGATGAGGGTAACTTCTTCCGTAAGCTCAGCCTGGTGTCGTTTTCGAACATGAGCTGTTTTTCTTTTCTTCATGCCTCCTGTCTGCGTCTATCTCTACCATCTATTGCACCACTCATCTAATAGAGAATTAACTTCTTGCAGGTAGCGAGTGACCTGCCTCGCTTGTCGTGACCTGGTGAGGAATGTGGTGTCGCGTGCGTACAGGGCCATGGTAGTGTTGTCAGTCCCAGGCATGTCCGCAATGTAGATGGTGCCCAGGTAGGGTGAGGATACGGTCTTCTGGGGCACTCGTGCATCTATATGTCTGTCGGTGGACAGCTGTCCTTTCAGTGTGGCACGGATAGTCTGGCCTCACAGATAGGATTGGATCAACTTGACCATAATATCGATGACCAGTCGAAGTACTCTGTCGAAGGCTTAGGTACATCACCAGATTGCTTCGATGAGCTACCTGCAGTTAAATATACTAGTGACGTACTCCATGAGACGTAGCAGTTAAGGTTCGGTGGGATGTGAACTTCTTCATTGGACGTTTGGCAGCAGGCCGATGGGCCGGTAGTGCTAGGGAAAGCAGTGGTTCTTTTTTGACTTGGGTATAAACACCATGTTTGTTTTCCTCGATCAGGAGGGAAAGTACCTTAGGGTCAGGAGGGAATTTGTAAAGAATTTGGTTATATATCCCATCTAGACAGCTGTAAATTCTGCATTACTTCAAATACAGATCGCAGTTATATCGCAAATAGAGAGCGGATTTATTAAAAAATGTATGTTGAAAAAGTGTCCGCATCACCCAACAGCAGAAATTATGAAATCCTATTTCATATCTTACGCCTGGAAGAAAATACATTGGATCCAGTGTCGGGATCTTTTTACAAGTATAATGGTCAACTATATATGCAGTTTAAAAATATCCAGCTTCGTGCAGAATTATCTTCAGTTGGGTTCCGCTTCAGTTGGGTTCCGCTTCAGTTGGCTGCCGTTCATCCGCTGAATTAGCTACCTGTATATCCATTTCTTTGATTTTATTTGAGTTAATAAGTTTTCTGGATATATTTTGCACTGATACGGCAAAACCTAATCTGCATGTGAATACGGAGACAAGGAATAAATAATGCAAGCATACTGAATTCCATCTTTCATGTAAAACGGCATTACGTTACATCTGAAGAGGAAATCGCTAGTTGAAGTGGTAATTTGGAAAACACGCGTACGAAACGACAGTCTCCAAGGACGGGGCCATAAAATATGAAACAAAATTCGTAAAACGACGAATCCCGCGCATCTCATCAACATCACTGCGTTCTGATGGGTTTCAATCATTGGAATTTTATCTGTCGGTTGGTATTTGGTTGCATATTGATACTACGCGTTGATACATGGGTGACTCGTCTCAGAAAAGCCACATTGTAAGTATGTATAATAATTTATGTAAGTTAGTTAATTAAAAAGTATGTAGGTATACTAGTATATTTATGTTGCAAAGTAGTGAGTTAATACTTGGCAATATTTGGACACAACTATCTATTTGTGTAAATATACCTTCATGAAGTAATGAGTTAATACTCGACAATATTTTGATACGAATAGATTAAATATTTAAAAGAGATTTTAAAAATTTAATTTAATTTAATCAAAGATAACATAGTTCTTGAATATAGTACAATAGAATTCTAACGATAATGGTTACTAACTGTGGGTGAGGGAACGTAGGATATATTTTATTTGCTTTATCGCTGTGGATTTATTATTTGCAGCGACACACAGTGGGTCAAAATCAACAATTTCCCGTAAAAACTATGAAACCCACGAAAATAGTCTAAAATAATTTTTTATATGTTTTATTTCCGAAGTTATATGTGATCAAAACTAAAATTTCTAAATTACTTTTGTTTAATTTTTTTTGGTATATCTGTTATCTATTTCGTGTATCTAGAAAACATTGTTAAAAAATTCCTAATAATATATTGGGGTAGTTTTCTGGAGGTGAAAATGAAAATAAATGAGTAAAATTATGAAGTTGTGTATTCTTATATATTTCTGAAAAAGAGGTAATGGAAAAATAGTGAAAAATATCCCATTGATTAAATAGGGTGGTGTTTATTGGATAAAAATCGAGGTAATTATTGTTGAATTCTGAAAATTTGGATCCGCATAGAATTCGACCACCGAATTGTAGAAAAAAATTCTCTTGATGAAATATTATTGTGAGGGGGATTTTCAGAGGGTTGAAACTGGATAATTGCGTTGCACTCTCGTAAACATAATTCCACAAAAGATGCAAAAATTATATTAAAAAATAGGCGTAAAGTGGGGTGGTTATAATATGTTAATTATACTTTTGAAAATGCAAGGAAATAAAATTTAATGATTTTTTTAAATATAGCAAATGGGGTAAGGTGTAGCAAACAAGGGCCAAAGGAGGTAGCAAGTAATTTTTTACATAAATTGTGATTTGTTTCGAGCGTAAATTATACTTTGCAATCGAAACTAATGAGTGACCTCATTAATTAAATTGAATACGGCATTTCAATATCAATTATTGCGTTCAAAATGTTTTTCGCCTACATCAATATGTTCAAAATATTATTATTCAAAAAGTTTCAGCTAATTGCAGCTGCAATTTTCAGGACATGAAGCCCATACTCATGCAATATTTGCATACACATAGTAAATAAAACTCACTTATCTACCTATAATATATATAGCCCTAACCTTGTTCTGTATCCGCCATGACTGCTTCGTTAAATTGAAGATCAAAAAACAACAAAATCACTGTCAATGAAACACTAAAAATTCACAGCAAAACTATTCGCTTAAACACATCTTTGCGTCTAGGGCAGGAAAATTCCTCAAATAAGGCAAATATAGGGATTATAGCTTCTTGCTCTATAAGAATAGGGTTTATACCCATATATATTATTACTTATTCTAGTTTTGGCCGGAAATTGTTCATCCTGCATGACCCACTGTGCGAACCTGGAAAACCTCCATAGTTTGATACCTGTTTCGAATTTATTTTAAAATACGTTTTAGGGTGATTTAGTGTATTATTGTAATTATTGTAATTAATTGTGTGTAAATAAAAATTATTACTATTATTATTATTATATTTTTTTTGCTGGTAGCTATCAACTTTACGCTATATTTTATAAAAATAAATAATTATTTTTAAAATGCCGTAGATATATACCAAATAATAGGTTTATATAAATATACATAATTTTGTTATAATAATTTGAAATAGTTTAATTTTTGCATTTTCAAATATCTATAATGACCAGTGCTATTAATTGCAATTATTGAAGTAAATATTTCTGCCCCGCCACTGTTTCAACATTTTAGCATTCGTGTAGTTCTACAAGCGACACTGTTCCACCTTTTAGAGTTATTGAAAAGCTCGATCGCATATCTCGGGCCAATGGTAAAATTGGTATCTGTCCTTACCCGTTAGTAAGTTGCAGTCCCAAGTGGTTTAAGACCTCGTCATGGTTTTATGTGGACACTTATGTTTACTCAAGTTTTATGTCAGAATGTCTTCAATATTCAATCATGGAAAATAATTCATATCCAACGTAGATTGTTATCAAGAGTTACTTACATAAGAAGTTCTTAAAGAGCTGGTGCTCTACACTTTATTTCATGCAATATCACACCGACTATTTATTTAGTACTATGAATTATTATGTATTGTGAATGCTCTTTTACGTTGTTCTAGATAAATTTGTATAAAATGAGATATTGTAAAAGTAATGGTATGATGAAGAAATATTTGATCTGCTTATAGGATACTTATACTACTATTTCTTCCCTATTGAATCCTTCTCTGTTTTGGGGGCCCCAGTTCTATGAACACTAATTTCTATTTTACTGGAAGGATCACTGCAGACTTGAGCACTCTTTAGTCCTAGAGGGGGTCCAATTAGGTCTATTATAAATTTCTTTGAAAGATTATTTTTAAAATGAAGTTACTTTTTCAAATAGTGAATTTTATGGTATTGTAATATTTTATTAAATTTATTGAATCTTATTGAATCTCAAATTGTATTACTATTAAAATATTTCCTGAAAATTTTCAAAAGAACAAGACAGAAGAAGTTAATTTTATATGACTCCGTTTATTGTCATATATGGATAATAAAATAAATAAAATCTTGAAATCTTATTTATACCCTACAACAAACTTACGTAACTTATAGCTATTACATGGGGCCAAGTCCTCTGTCACAATGTTTCTTAAAACTAGTAAAGTTTGAAATTGTTTATTATCTTGAAAATTATGTTAATCCTTTTATTACCACGCACAAAAACACCACTTTTTTTATATCACTGGTGGATACACGAACTAACAAATGCTGGAGGCTCTGGTGGTAGGGTCATCTAGCGGATGTTGCCACACTGCCTTTGGAAATCTCCACTTGAATTTACTGTGATAATTATTTCCTTTTCTTCTAATATTACAAATCTCTTCTGCGGCTGAGACGCTACCAAGGCTTCCACTTCTTACTTGTTGATTACGACGAAAACACTAATTTTTGCAGTTATTTCTGCATCTATACCAATTACACTGGTGTTCTTGCTTATTTAGCACAAATTTAATATTATTCCTTTAGATTTACTATTATTTTATAACAAATTTTATGAAACTTCGAGGATCGTGGCTGTTGTTTCATCGAACGCCTTCACTAGAATCTCTTTTAGTTGTTGATTGTTACTACGGATATGCCGTATTAAAAACATTTGCACATACTGGTTACCTAACTTCTTTCTTGTTAAGATGTTAGGATCTGGGCAATCAGATTGAATCATAATATATAATTTACTTAATTTAACTTAAAACTCATACAATTTGATTTTCACTTTATATAATGTCGAATTCTAAACACTATTATACAATCAGATTCACTTTCTGTTGTGTTTATGGTGTTTCTGTTGTGTTTATGGTAACTTCAATTTATGGTGTGAGGCGTTGTCTCGACATTTTGATTCTGGTTCGTATCTAGAACTCTCGACCATTTTTACCATTTTTTACACTGATGCTTTCGCATTAATCTTTTAATCTAGACATAGTTTATTAGTGATCGATACTCTATAATTATTATTGTAACTTGTCTATTGTAATTATGCTTGAAATAGATTTTTGTGCCGATTAATTATTTAGTTATAATAATATTACGTTTTGACCAATAAGGCGCGTAGCTGGTTGGCGTTCCGTAGTCTGTTCGTTAATCACAGGTGCGTGTGTGCTTGCGCTTATTATAGTCTGTGCGATAGTTACAGGCTAGTGAATTTAATTTAATTTTTAATATATATATATATATATATATATATATATATATATATATATATATATATATATATATATATATATATATATATATATATATATATGTATATATATATATATATATATATATATATATATATATATATATATATATATATATATATATATATATATATATATATACTCTAGATATAAATCATACGAATCAAATAAATACATGTTGAAACGCGTCGTCCGTCTAGATGAAAAAGTATACAACACATGGCATTCATTTGGATGTCTAATACCATCGAACGTGGGGTAAAGTGGGGTCAACAATAATTCTTAAAATAGAAGTAATACAGTTAATCTTTAATTTAGTGTATTATTTTGATGTTTTATGTTAAAATTGATTAGTTATTCGTATTCTGTCAAAACATAACAACTTGTTAAATGAAAGCGCCTTTATAGTGACAATTTTAGCTTGCTGTAAGAAACGTTAAAAGTTAGTTACTGCCCCGATCTCCCATTGCCGCAATTGTGGGTATCCTTTGCACATTTTTTATGTCTCATATTTCGCTGTTACAAACTATACTTGCTGTGTGTTTATCAAAAACGGCAGAAATCTTGGCAACAGTTACTTCAAGAAAACGTATTTACAAAGAAAATGTTCACATCTAATTTTAATAAATTTAGTAAATATATCCAACAAAGTGGGAAATATTTTATGTCATATTAAATTGGCCAGTCAAAAGGCAGCAAACAATTTGGCCACAAGGTAGATGCAAAATTGATACATTAGTAGTTAGTGAAAAATTAAGAGACACATTAACACATTGTGGACACAAAATTGATCGGGTTATATAAGAAATAAATGCTGGACGCCAAATGATTCCAAATATGAAACGACGCAAAATTGATACAAAAATATAAGCAAATTATACTTAAAAAATTGAGGAAACCTGTTATATTACAATGAATTCGAAATCAGCGTACTTAGCTTAGTCAATATACTTTATAGGAGTCTGTAATAGTTAAGTATATCCTGGGGACTTCCAAAAGGGGGTATCCTTTTGGAAGGTATATAAAATATATGTATATGAAATGTTTTTAATTTATTAATTTTAATAATAATAAATTAATTGGTTATAAATTGTAAATTAACTTCTCTTGAACTTCCTTTGACCTCTCTCATGCTTAAATAAGGATAGCAACAACATAAATATACAGACATACTCTCCCTCCCTCGAAAATGTTACTACATATTTATCAAACTTTTAAATATCTACGTTCAGATTAACTGTCTCCCATATAACTTTACATATTATAAGAAGAACACATTGAAGAAGATACCAATAGCAGTAGCATAAAATTAAAAGCTACAGTAAGTATAAAGTCAAAATCAACGCATATGGTAAAAGTGAACTTAAATTCAATCTGCAATATTTTTAGAACTACTTCCTGGATTTCTATGATCTTTTTTTTTAGATCGTAGCTTGATGCTCAAGTTGCGATATAACTTAAATTTTTACAAATAACATTCTGTTTGTATTAACAGATCAATATACGAGCTCGCAAAAATAATTTATTTAGAAATCCCACATGCTAGAGGCGACATTATAGGGTCATTATATTGAAATTGGAAGCAACGTTTACAGGTCGTAAAGTTTGCTTTAAATAAACCATGTATTGACAGAGAACGATAACTTGACGAACGGCTCTTTGGATCTGGTCATAAAAGTTAACGGCTACATTTAATAGATCAATTAACCTTAGATAACATGAACCGGTGTAAACGTTACATTCAGTTGAAATCGCCTCTGGTAATCGAGTGTTAGCGTTTGTGCTCTGTGTTTTGAGAATACTTTAAAATGCAAAACTGTTTTAATGCTAATGATATATTACACAGGCCTAACAAAAATATATATAAAAATTTTGGTGCCTAGGATTTTAACAGTAAGCAAATAAAGAGCTGCAGCATTTTGTTCCAACAATACGTTATAATTTTTTGACCGGTTCAATATTAACATTTCGTTTCTCGACTATGGACCGTCCACTTGGGCCTTACGAGAAGACTATAGAACTACTAATTTTAAAATGGTACTGATATTTTATATTTTGTGGGATGTACCTATGTATATATGTATATAGGTCGAAGTGTATTGGTCACCTCCACTACAGCACTTGTGCCTCATTAGGCCTCTTGTACTTTCCTCCTTTTTTTACTTAGAGTTATTTTCTTCAAACAATCCTATTTATTACGGGTGGCAAAGTCTCTTACAATTTATGTATTATGGCATGGTTCTGAGTTGCCGAGATTTATCACTTTGTCCTCATTAGCATTTATCGGGGACCATACGCCCGCAGCAAATGTTGAGTCAAAGTCTCAGGTGGAGTGCCACAGGCTACAGCCCGTCACAGGCCCGTCAAGCCTGCCTGGTCACCCATCCAAGAGCCAGCCGACAATCTACTAGACTTTATACCTATATTTTACATTTCTATTTACTACTTTGTATATACTATCATTTTCACTAATATCTCCTTTGATAACTACTAAGTTTTCTTGCACAGTACTTTAACTATAAATCTCTATTCTATGTGATTTATAATATAAGTATAACTCAATTATATTTCACCTATTTTCATGCATAATTATTAACAGATATTTTAGTTCTCAACAATTCTCATTTTATCATCTATCATCTCAACAATTCTTAATTTTAGACATTATTATATAATAAATTTTATGTTATAGTTCGTGTACTATAACAACATATGTTTTCAAAATATGTTAAATCGTCCAAAATCTAATTTCTTCTTAATATATATATATATATATATATATATATATATATATATATATATATATATATATATATATATATATATATATATATATATATATATATATATATATATACATATATATATATATATATATATATATATATATATATATATATATATATATATATATATATATATATATATATATATATATATATATATATATATATAAGCATCAGTAATACATTTATCTAAAAGATATTAAACTTTAAAATGCGTAAAATTTTGATGTTGAATCTATTAAAACAACTACTTTTCCTAGCTATAATATGCTAGTAAATATTGAAATACATATATCATAGAATTCAAATTCCTTATTTGATTTTTTATGTATTAATTATTTTTTCGCAATTTCGAGGAAAATTACTATTTTCACCCTGGAATATATTTACTAACTTTTAAGTTCTAAAAATTTGAAATTCTGAAATTGAAAGAGAAATCAAATGAAAAACACTCAACAGTTGTATATTTGAACATAATACGAAAACGATTCATTGTGAAGTTGGACAAGTTCTTTCACCTTATATACATACTATATCATATGCATACTTATTTGAAATCTAAACGAAACTACATTTATATATCCCCATTTTGAGGTTTGAGGGGTATATCATGCAGATAATGTTGGTGTTATCTATGTTCCATCTGAACTCGGCCATGTGATTTGCAGTTATTTATGCAATAAGTGCAAAAAGTAAATGTTTATTGCACGCGACATGAATTAAATAGTTTTTGTGCGAGTTGCGTACAATATTTTTCTACGTTCATGCAAAATCCCAAAAATATTTTATTTAGGTGTCATTATAAATGTCAAATTTTATGTTTATATTTGTCATGTTCACAAAACACTATCGTTGAATGAGAGACGAGTGCAATAAAAATTTTATTGCATTAGTGCAATAAAGAACCAGTTTTTGCACTAAATATAGTTAAATAAAGTTTTGTATTTTGCATGAACGTAGAAAACATTATTTATATTATTTATATCAATTTGTATATAGTAACTGTGTAATGCAAACGTCCAAATAAAAAATATTTTTATTATTATTAATTGAATTATATAATTATCACATCATGTGTCGTTATTACTTAATACTGAACAAAAAAGAAGAGATAAAATTAAGATATTCTTTATATCTTGTTGGCATGCCTAATTTAGGAAAATATGTCTCAACATAAACATATTTGACACCCTCCCTGACGAGCAGGTCCACATCGTAACTGATCGAATAGACACATTCACGCGAGAAAGGATTTTTTGTAATGTTGTGCACGAGGCGCCGCGCCGCCGCCGTTTATAAACCAGATCACATTCTGGATAAAACGTTAGACGGGCGTAGAGAGGCATTATGCAAAGTGTATTTTAAAATGTAACATTATACAAATTTTATTTATTTATTTGACAATAGGCTCACGTACTGCCGGAGTTGTGGTAATATAATTTGAGAATAGTGAACGGCGATCTGTCTCCGCGGTGTTCTCCCGATCCAGGGGGATGATAAAAGGGGGCTCTGGGTGCCCCGCCTCCAAGACAGGGGTGGCAGCAGCGATACATCTTCTATTACCATTTCGGATGTTGCTCGACCTGTTTGCAATTTACTTATGTTCAAGTCTCAACTTGCGCAACAAACTTTACCAGAATATGTACGCGGTTCTAAATGCCATGTAAAGTGCTATGTACAACGATGTATTTATTCTAACACTACGTAAATAGAATGGTAGTGCAACGGCTATATAACTTCATTTCCCACTGCAGAGAAACTGATAAATGGATATCACTTAATTTTGTAATTTTGTGCACTCCTTGCCCTGTCCAATTAAAAGGTTATAATTGGAATATATGAACGCCATCGAAATTTATTCGATGAAGCCTACGCTATTATAAAGTTTATTCAAATGCAGTGTTTTAGATATCAAATTTGGAGTTTTTAACATTTTTAAGTTTTGCTACACATATTATACGAATATATTACTCCACATTCTGCACTCTGTGCAATTATCTACTCAGTATTTCATAATTTATACTCTGTACTCCATACTCATTAATCTGTATTCTTTTCTATGTACTCTATGCTCAGTACTCTATACTTACTCTGTATTATACACGATGTACTCCCGTATCTGTCTGCACCTCCGAATCACGTGATCTATGAAACTCTGTACAAGTGTACACTGTTCTCTGTAGCCTTTGGTTGTAACATATGGTCCGTAGTAAACCGTGGAGTCTTTAACATATAACAGTTTGTTATCTGTATTCCTTATTCTGCACTCTGCATTATCTAGATTCCATAATCTATACTTTCTACTCTAATCTATCCATACTTCGTACTCTGTACACTATACTGTGTAGTATATACCATGTCTCTCTAGTTTATACTCCGTACTATGTATTCTGTACTCAGTATTCTGCAGTCACTACTATGTATTCAGTACTGTGTACTCAGTACTCTGTACTTTGTAATATGCTCTCTGTATCTGTCCTCTGTACTCTGTCCTACGTACTCTGTTCTTTGCGGTGATAAATGGTGGTGATAAATATAAAATTGAATTTAAAATTCATACACATAAATAAAATAAATTTGTCTTGAATATCAATTTAAAAAACAAAAAGTACACATATCATTTTGAAAACTAGTTTACCAAATTGGAGCCGGCTCTCTGAAGATAAGAGTCTAAACATAAATGAGCTTATATATATTAGCTTGTATATAAAATGTTTATAAAATGATATAAAATAAAATGATGTATATAAAATGTAGTTATTGCGTATTAGTTAGATAATTAATAGTAATAAAGTATTACTATTAATTATTTAAGTTTATATAACAGGTTCAAATATATGTATAATTAAATTTGGCGCTCTCTAATCGGTACCGGCTCTTTACCGCTCTTAACCGGTAACGCCGTCAGGAGAGCTTCAATTATTATTGGGATTGGCTAACGATGTTGATGATGTGATATGCAGCAATAGCCGTATGTCTTGTGCACTGAAATGTTGTTCTTTATGTTTTCCCTTTCATTATTTAATGGCTGATGCTGATTAATATTATGAAGCTTGAGTGTTACGCAGTTCCTCTAGAAATTATAGTAATTAGCTATTTGATTTATGAAAAATTCGAGATAGATATTTGAAAAAGCAATACTTAACACCTAACAATAAGAAAATATCAGTCAGCGTTATGGGCCATAACAATTTTTAAGTATTATCAATTTAATTAAATTTTTAATTTTGAAATTACAGTAAGTTACAGTACAGCAAATTACATAAGTTCGTACCTAGTTTCCTATTTCCTTCAGTTTTTTCCATTAGCTTCATCCTTCATCTGTTGCTTTTTCTGTGACATTTATATTAGAACATAAATATATAACAAAACGAAAGTATGTGAAAGTAATCTTATTATTTTAGTGTGCCACTTTGCAGGTAGTAGGGGGTAAATAAATTGAGGAAAATATTCGAAGACTTTTAGGAAAAATGCTAGGTAGATATGACAATATTGAATTTGCTCAATATAAAAATATTTCGTGGGGTTGTAATATAATATGTGCTCTATGATTTGTACGCTGCGCTGTATATAGTACTCAGTATTCTGTACTCTGTATCTTTTACGAGACATAGTTTAGGCATCAAAATAAACACAATTAAATTTGACACCTAATTAATTTTTATTCATTCGCTGCTATTTTCACACGTTTCAATTTAAAATACGTAATAAATAATTTTACTAATTTACCATTTTTATCCTAATTCTAAATTATGTAAAAATACTGCGTCTTTGTAAAGTTCCTCTCTATCCAAACGCTTTTAAAGCACATTTCCCAAATTAAATGAAAAGTTTCGGTTCGATATTCATAGCATTGTCCCGAACGCCTTCAACTTAGATTAAATTTGCTCTTTTGAATACGATAACTTCGTAGACGACAATGTATTATCGGCAACCTAATTCAATACTTGGGAAGGTCTGTACCTATGTGCAGATGTCAGAAATAGATGTAGAGTTGCGCTTGCTTCTTTAATTTAAACATTTACTTATAAGTTTTTTCTTGTAGGCAGCATCCGTAGCATTTGTTATGTATACTGCCATTAATTTCAAGTAAAATCTAGAAGCTAGCCTATAAGTCACTTAGGGCAAGTAGTAGTATTATTAATCAACAAAGTTGCGAAAGAAATTTAATTATTGAAAATATAGTTATAAAAATTCACTGCCCTGTGTAGTCATGGTGGATAATGAAAATCTTCAAACACAAAAAGATAAACCATGACCAAAACAACCTGAATCGAACGATCTAAAATAAGCTATTTAGGCTGGAAACATTTTCTTGAGCACGAATCTGCGATTACAAGGCATAAGATACAAATTAGTACGAAATACTCATGCAGAGTGAAGAGAACAGATTACAAAGCACAGGTTACAGAGTAGTGAAGTACAGGGTTATTCATTATCTGAAAGCCACCCAATATTATCATTATTATTGAAAACAGCAAAAAAAGTTTCGGATGAAAATTGTAGGACTGTAACTGAACCCCTTTAATAAGTTAATCGAACTGCAGTGGCCTGCACAAATTGAGGGATACAAGAAAAGAAAATTAAATTAAATTACACCCTGTGTATTGTTGAATTTTTGAATTACTCTATTTTTTCTGAACTCAAAGATAGGACATATGATAGGTCTTATATTTAACCGTTTTCGAGTTATTGAAATTTAAAATTAATATTTTATTACAAAAATTAATATATTAATATTAAAAAATCCATTTTTAAAAACAAGCTTTTATTGAAAAGCTCTAAAAAGAAGAAAATAAGTTTTAAATTAATTTAAACCCATCAATTTATTACGGTACACAATTTATATGATATAAAAGCTTGTCGCAAGATTTACCTATTTTATAAAAATATATAATTTTTTTCTTCGAGTTACTTATGTCAATATCAAGTTACATTTTGTATTCTTGTTACTTTATATACACAGTTAAATCCAAAGCACACACCTTTCTTATAATATTTAAATAAATAATTAAGAATGATATATTTAAATTCAGGTAAAAATGATATAATACTGAAGATAATTCCAGGAGACGACGTTCATACTGTCCACCCTGGGCACCGTTGGGTACTTGGGGGTACCTGGGTACTTCGGGGACCGTTGCCGTGATATTCCTGTTCAGCAACACCAGAAACCCCCGAGTAGCAAAATTGGACTTATTTCCAGCAATATTTACCGAGGTGTAATTTTTTTATTTATTCTGTCTTCGAGATACGCTTCTAAAATGCATATTTTTATATGCAAAAATCGATTGTTAAGCAGTTTTTAGTGCTTCATTTGCAGGACTATTTATTTCAAACATTTATTTACAGACATATTATTATTATAATATTAACAAAACAACACACGCAAATAATAAATTGTAAAAATTGTTCGATATGCCTACCATTATTTTGAATACAGAGTCCATATCGTCTTCTTAAATTTCTAAAAACACTCAAGATGATATTGTTATTGACAAGGTTTAAACCATTTATTTCGTTCTTAATC
>CAXKVY010001705.1:0-20498 GCA_964058915.1 Tetropium fuscum
AGCAAACGAGATGAGCTTCGGAATATTGTTTTAAAGTACTTAAGTTTTAGCACTCGTTGTTATGAACGAATATTATAATCTACAGGAATAGGCGTGTGGAGAGAAGTGGATTACTTTACATTTTATAAGGTTGAGCCTTTATGGCTTTGGTACATAGTAAAATTCGGTTTTAAAATACTTGTGGGTAACATAAACCCGACCGCCGAGCGTGTGGTTATGCAAATTATTAATTATTGTGCATTATAGTTAAATTCTGGGATACCACATGCGACCATTTTGACATACCACGTGACGCTCATAATTCGGAATTGTAATTTAGTCCGGTAAAAGTTATTGCATTAAATAATAAGAGTAATAATAATAATAATAATAATAATAATGCTCCGGGAGTCCGTTGTGGGGAATGAGAGGTCCCGGTTATACTGGACCTCCTCGACCACCAAATCAAGACGATGTTCGTTATAGAGTTTTCGACTCCGGCCGAAAAGAACATTGTCTTGAAAGAGGAGGAGAAACGGACAAAACATCGAGATTTACTCTCTGAACTCCGCAGGCTGTACCCGGGTTATTCTGTTAAAATGGTGGTTCTTATTATTGGCTCTCTAGGAGGTATGCGACAATCATTGCTCTCAGAATTAAGAACCATCCCAGCATGCCGTCAATCGGCAGAAGTCATCGCTGGGAAGATGCAGAAGGCCGTCATACTTGGCTCGTTGCGTCTACTCAGGACACATGAATTGCGACCTCAATGACGGCTTACCCCGCGGACGTGGGGAGTGGTCGTTGAGTAACGAGGCTAGAGATTTCTCTGGACTAGTCGGAGGCCAGGGGGGACTTACCAGCACAAAAAAAAATATTAAAACGTGAATATATCTATATCGAAATCAAGTCTATGTAACGCGAAACATACAGATGATAGTTTTTAACACGTTTTTTCTTAGCTCCACCTGTATGTATGTATCTTGTAACGGAATCTTTGAAGGAGATTTTCTCCCACTAAAACAGTGACGGATTTTCATAGTTTTTCGTGATTATCTCAAAAACTATGAGGTTTAGCGTAGACGACATCCTATACGCAAATGATTCACCGGATTCCTAATCACAATTGTCATATATTTAATTAGGGTAAGGCGAACGATTTTCAGGATATGGAGCAGTAAAGATTTCTTTGTTTTTATTTCACGTAAACTTTCTTTAAAACAACATGAAATGCTTACAGTTTAAATTAGTAACTGAATAATGTATGTAGAATGTATACCTCTATATATGTGTATACATCTATACATCTATATATGTAGTGAGAAAAGCGAGAAAATCGCATAGAAATAGTTCTAATATAATACCCACAACATATAGAATAGAAATAGAATAGAAAAAGTTTATTTAGAGTAATATAAAAACACCAGTATAACAAAAGAATGTATATATAAAAGTATTCCGCTGTAAAATAAACTTAGGTACTTCATATTAGCGCAAAAGCACAGTCCATGAAATTTGAACAAACAAATATAGACATTATAAAGCATATAAAAATACAATAGACATATAAATGAAGACTGATTTAAATAATATATTGTGAAATACATACAAAAGTACATTTTGAATAAAAGGTCTTATCAAAATATAATACACAATGACATAATACACAATGACAGAGTGTTAAAAATATAAAATATATAGGTATAATAGGCATTGAGCTCCTTAAAAAAATATAATATTGTGAAAATCAGTAAGTAAGGAACGTTCATGTAATTAGGTAGGTAAGAGTAATATTTTTACATCAAATTTGTATTGTTATAATATACATGAGGGCAAATAAGGTCCTAAGTTAACTCAAATTAACATTTAAAACATGGTATTGAATGGATTGGTAATGGTTTTGGGTTGACAGCGCTGTGTATATAATGTCTGGGCTTGTTTAATATATATTGTTTACTTTTTGTTTTAAATCTGTTAATAGTATGTATGTCAACAGTATGTATGTTATAGTAATAGTATGTATGTGTTAGTGTTTTAGGGAGAAAATTATAGGCCCGTATACTTGAATATGTGAAGCACCGTTGACCAAATGTAGTTTTTGTTTTTTTGTTTCTTAATTTATTGTTAGTTCTACTTCTAGTGATCACCGAACTGTTAGCTGAATTTGTTTGCCACTGATACAGTATGCAATCAAAGCAATACAAGGACCGAATATCCAATACACTTACATCTCTAAACAACCTATCTGATGGATATGTTCTATCTTTATCAAGTGCTATTTTGAGTAGTCTTTTTTGGAGTACATTTAGTGGGTTAAGATACGAGTCTAGTACACCACCCCATCCTAAGATACCGTACCTTAGATGCGATTCAACAAGTGAGTGATATAGTATTTTAAGCTGTTTCCATTGTAAAATGTTTTTTAAACATTTAAATCGGTATATTAATTTCCTTATCTTTTTTGGACATAATTTATATGGGAATCCCATTTCAGCCTTGAGTCAATCATGATGCCGAGGTATTTTACTTCCATAGTTGGAGCCACCGTGAACTTGGTGCCTACATTGAGCGTATTAAATGTTGGTGTTTTGTTTCCTCTTAGGTGAAATGGTAAGTAATTTGTTTTATTTATGTTTAGCGTTAGATGTTTTTTGTTTAAGTAACTCTTTATGTTTTTCAAATCCCTTTCTATTATATTTCTTAAACTTTCCCAATTAGCGGAGTTACACAAGAGAACAGTATCGTCCGCGTAACTAATAATAGTACTTGAGGTTTGCAAGTTAAATACTGAATTGATGTATATAATAAATAGGACCGGACCTAATACTGTTCCCTGAGGTACGCCGCACTCAACTATTTCTGATCTACTTATTATACTATTTATTTCTGTGTATTGACGTATATTACTTAGGTAAGATTTCAAAAGATTTATAGCGTTATTTCTGAACCCATAATTCTCTAAAGTTGTGAATAGTTCCGAATGGCATACTGTATCAAACGCTTTCTTTAGCCGTCTTATAATAGCCGTGTTGTGAGTATAATCACACCACGAAAAAAGCAAAATTTAGCTACCCAAAATGTAAATAAGTCAGGTCATGTGCACCAGACAAAGGTACAAGAACGCTCGCCTAAGTCAGATAAAGACAGAGCGCGATGCACGTGACCACGAAGACTGCACTTTTGTAATTATTAATACCTCAATTTTAAATTAAATTTAAGCACAAAATTAGAAAGAGCATATAAATAGCTTCGACAAGTCACAGCATTAATTATCGAGCATAGAAACTTATAGAAACTATGTGCAATCAATTAATTATATAAATAAATCCATCAGCCAAGCGGGGTGTCGAGATTAAAAAAGTCAGACTAGCTACGAACCAAGATACTTGTGATCTGGTCCACAAGCTAGTTCAAAATGGATGCAAGAAAACATACCACAAGTGAAGGACTTTTTGTGTAGTGTAATTTTAAAAATGATAATAAGTGACAACATGTTATTGGCTGGAGAGGAACGGTTTATTTAAGAGTAGGGACGGTATCCAGGAAACAAATTTTCTTTCTAAAAATCGGCTTCCTTCCCTACGAATAAATAACGCTTCAGCTATCACTAAGGCACTATTACGGTCGCCACGTAGAGCATTGTGTCTTGTAAATTACGTAGTGTTGAAAAAACCTGTAAATGTATAAAAGTTTGTAGACAATAATAATAGTAAAAGTATAAAATTGTAAAATTTCCTACTTAAAAAAAAAAGTAATAACGGTATCTATACGAAAGAAAATACGTAGATATCTCACGTGTGTTGGATATAATACAAGAAGTTCCAGAGTATCCAAGATACATTTGTAAGCCAGCAAAGTGTAAAGTACAAAAAGTGTATCAAAATAGAAGGAGGTGATTCTCATACACTTAAAAAGAGGATACTTTCTGCACGTTGTGTGTGCATATCGTCATCGGCTGTTTATTCATTCATCAACAGAGGGCCACATCGAGGAGAAAGTGTTTTTCGTTGTGTGTACAAGTGTTGTTTTTATGTTAATATCCAAGGAATAACTTGACAAATAAGGTAATAACCATACACCGTTTCTTTTATATGTTTCTGACCAATTAATATTAAGTAATAACTTTGTTCGCCCAGGATTTTATATATCCCATGTACTTTAGTATTGAATTTAAGATGTGTCGAAGGTAATATAAGATTAGTCAACAATTTCACCTTTTGTTATCCATCTACGGCTAATAACCACTTATAATAAATATTTATATTGATTTAAAAGTTAAACAAATCCCTTTTCTTGCAACATATTGAATTTAACAATAATTGCTTAATTTAGTCATTCCTCCAAAAGCCGATCTGTTGTGCCGTGGTTCAAGGATTTATGTTGTTCCAAACTCTGCTCCAAAGTCGTGACTGATGAGTCACGACTCAGTCTATGTCACCATCGAAGATGTCTTCAGCGAATAACCGCGAAAGGTTTGGAGTAGCACAACTCCTTGGACAACGGAAGAAGAGCCCGTAAAGCAGTTTTGCATAAGCCAGCAGTTTTTACCACACTTGCTTTAAAACAAAATAATGCTTTTGGCAAATATCTTTTGGTTGATAAATAGTGGCTTTCCCGTCGGGTCCGGTAGCTTTAACAGTCATTGGCACTCGCTTACACTTCCGACTTTAGCATACTAGGGATTAGAATATGGTTTAATTTTAATTAAATACCATCTTCATGATAGTGTTTACAACGTAGTAGCGGTTTGGCATGGCCCGGTGTTGCGGTTTCATTGCCGGGCTTGGATATTAAAAAGTTTATTAGTTATTGCATCGCAGCGGTTGCATTTGCGGGACTGAACTTTGGATTTGTTAACGCTGGTAATTAGCTAACAAATTTAATTAACCTACACGTATTTTTGTCTTTCCATCTGTTGCTGATAATAAGCAGTTGAGTTACTTTATAATATTCATATAAAAATATATTCTGCAATCAAACGAGACGGCATGACAAAATATTTCTGTAATAAGCCGAATGAAACTAATAACATTGTTTCACTGTTATATTATAGATAAAGGATCTTCCTTGCAAAAATATATGATACGTCTGATGATATTTTTTCCAGGACTGATAAATTAACTACTAGATATAAAAAATTCAATAAGGTCGTCATATTTTTGTCACTTTGGCAGCGATAAAAAAGGTGCATCGTGTTTGAGAATACAATTTTGAGAATTAAGTGAAAAGCTAAAACGGTGTATTTGTTAATAGTGATAAGATGAACGATAATTACTTATTCACATAACAGCATACAACATAACACATACAACATAACAACATACAACATAACACAACAACATTATACGATATGTGCAGAGTCAAGTATCGACATGGAAGAAGATATGTATCATATTTTCAGGCACTTGGTTGATATATATATATAGATCAAAATAGGATAGACCCACTGACGTTGGTTGTACCTACCCTATACAATTGGTTAGGACAAAACTAGAAAAATTAACATCGGCCTATCCGACCTATTTCATATATACCATCATTAGTATAAAACAGGTCGGAATTCGGACGTCGACTTTGCCGACGTCGTTACGACGTTTCTGCTATCATCGCATAAAATGTTCCAGCTCTCTCCAAGAAAATAAAACCACTATTTTATTTGGACTACCCCACCGATATAATTCATAGTCTGTTACATTGAGGCTTTAAAGTCTGAAAACAGGGGTTAATGATTTTAAATAAACCTGATTGTTATACAGCCAAAAACAATATACCATTTTTTAGTTGATTAGTTATGGAGATCGTTTCTCAAACAGACATAATTGGAATCATATCTCGTTCATATCAACCGCTTGCCAAACAAACCGAACTTAATAATACATTCATTAGGGATATTGGATTATCTCACCAAATACGGAGACTTTATCTCTGCATATTCAGTTGCATTTCTAAGGAAGTTTAATTCCGAATGGTCATTCTCCAGACAAAGCTATCAGATACATATATTATCAATATAGGCATACACTCGGGTGTATTACCATACTTAAAATATTTCATCTCCGCGAAGGTTCTCTGAGAACTTGTAACATTTAAATGCGTTCACGTTATAGTAAATCATTTGCTTGCTCTAAGAGCTTCTGCTTTGCATAACGCTTACTTTACACTATTACGTACTAATTCTCAAGAACAGGGTACTTTATAATCATGTTTGCAGGTATTCATTTGCCTTTCAAAGGCAAAACGCATGGACATTGTAAATACAAATTTACAAATAAGAAAAATTTTAAACTTCTAACATTCTATTAATGTTAAGGCAACATTGCATTGATGTTATATGACGATCAGAATAAATGTACGATGAACAGAGAAGTAAGATATATAAATGCTTAGTTATCTTTTGTAAATTCCGATAGTGTGGAATGACCGATTAAAAAAGATATCAAAAAGGAGTAAAGATGAATTATAAAAAAACTAAATATGTGCTAAAATATGGAAGAAATTAGTAATATTAGAGTTTAAGTGGAAACACCACACATGGTACTTGAATATCCAAGTATTGGCACCCGTGATAACCTATATATATATATATATATATATATATATATATATATATATATATATATATATATATATATATATATATATATATATATATATATATATATATATATATGCTTTTAAAATTCTGCTATAGGGAACATCAGTAAGGATTCTTTAAAGGTAGATTTACTTCAACGAACCTTTTCTGTATAACTCAATTTGTTTCTGATACAATCGATGCAAATTCCCAAGTTGACGTGATTTACATGGAATTCACAAAGGCTTTTGATAGGCTTGATCACGTAATTCTCCTTTCTAAATTAAGTAATTTAGGATTTTCCATACGTTTTTTGCAATTCTCTATGTCCTACTTAATAAACAGGAGTGGATTTGAATACTCAAATCAAAACTATTCAACAATCAAAACTATTTCTATCTAGATCAGGTGTACCCCAGTACTCTGTACTTGGCCCTTTATATTTTAATATACTTATAAAAGAGTAAGTAAGTCAGATGTAAGCTGTCTTTTATATGCTGATGATGTCAAGCCGTACACTATTGAAGACTTCAACGATTGCATTGCGCTGTAACTAGCAGTAGATGGGATCAACCACTAATGCAATAATAATAATTTGTAACTCAACAAAAATAGATATGAAGTCTTATTAAACTTTCTTAAACGTCTTCTATATAAGATAATTATTCTGTCGGCAACGTTGTTCTTACTAGACCTCACACACTACGTGGCTCAGTCGTAATTTTTAACAGACCTGAAAAAAGAAGGAGTATTCTTAATTCGACTGTATGTTTTTTTGTATGTTTGTTACCTCGGAACACTGTCATTTATAAATCTATTATAAAAATTATTTTTTGTTGGAAAGGAGGTACTTTCAAGTGGGTTCTGCTTTAGTTTTATAGGCATTGGACCTTGGATTTTGAAGATATAGCGGGGAATCTACACATTACAATACACACATTGAAAATTTAGGAAAAAAAATTCACCGGCGTTTTTTAAATACCTCTAAGGACGATGGAGTTTATCCTGTGATCTTTTATATCGTTTTTCACTTCACACTCTAGCGACACGCAGGTTAGTAGTAGGACTGATATTTATTTTCAAGCTAGTGCACAGCATGATTAATTGTCCTGTACTACGGAATTTCCTAAATTTTCATACACCTCATATCTCATCTCGATTTGAGTCACTCTTTTATCTACCTAATTATTATTATTATTATTTACTATTATTTTTGTTGTATCCTTATTTTGTAATTTCAAAATTCTACTACATATTTTGTTTGTTACTATTGTATCATACCTCATAAATGGATTCCTATGTGGGGTACTGTATTGTAAAAAAAAATTTAAAAAGAATAATACGGAACGATTGAAAAGGTTTAAACATGAATTTCTGTACGGCAATAAAAGAATGTTCACATAAAAAAGAAAATTAAATAGAAAAACGAAATAAAGAATCTGAAAGATGTAGCGCTCTCTGTTCGGTGCGGAGTGTTCATTCGAGCGCCACTATCTGTTTATAGTACAGACAGATCACTTTTCCCTACAGGCAGTTCTGTAAGGGCCACGGATAGCTGCGAGTGGAGACAGGCAGTAATTCCAGGGGTCACGTGATTTATATATAGACCTTAACTAAAGGAATACACAGGTATATGGTTGCAACAAGTTTATTATCAGTTATCATTCAGCTTCAGAACATGTATTTCTAATTCTATCTTTGCCTAACAAACAATCTACACATACTATCTACAGGTAATTCTGCCTACGTAATACTTGGTTAATGATTAAGTGGAAAATATCTGGTGGAGTTAACGTAGCGCGAGGAAATCGTAGCACGAGAAAATACTATGCCGGGAAACGATAATCAGCTGGTTTGGGGATGATAATGAATGACTACAGTGGTAAAATGGGGGGTTGTAGCGAAAGCTTAAGCGATAAGCGATTATCAGACAGGTGGTTGGTTACGGTTACAGTAGAAGGGGGGAAGCAACAGTATAAGCCAAATGCATGCGGATAAACAAAATGATCGAATGTTCGAGAATGCAGGTTTAAATAGGCAATGGCAATTTAAATGAATGGACTTACATCAGGTAAAGTGAGCGAGCGAATATTACTAGACTGGAAATATACACTTACGAATGTCGGCGTGTATAGAAGCGTATGTGGTACAAATGGGGGTCCGAACGATGTCCACCTGGAACATTGACAAGAAGGCCTTTCGACCAATGTCAACTTGGAACGTTGACAAGAAGGTCTTTCGACCGATGTCAACAGCTACCAACAAGAAGGCCTCGCGACCGATGTTGGCAGAAATCGGGGCTTGAAGGAAATCGCGTGCTCACTCCAATCTGGTATGGATCCTGGACATCGTACTTCCCGAGTCCTGTACTGCGCGTATAGGGCTTACTTCTCGTCTCGGATAACTGGTGGAAAATCCCGGATCAGGCTGATCAGGTAGGCGAAGCTGCCGCTGCTGGGGCTTCTGTCTGCTTGGAGTCTTGGACACAGACTGCCTGTTTCAGTGTAGGAGCTCTGGTTTTAATACATTTTTCGGTGCGGTGGGGACCGACTCTTTCACCACGAATTTCCGAAACGTTATCGTGTGTGTTCGATATTGCTCCGGCGCTGCGTTCGATGATATCTAGCCTGCCTAGGTCTTCTTGGTATTGGAAACAGCATATTGAACGCGAGGTTTCCCAGAAAATATTCATTTGTATGCACGATGTAAGCAGAACTGAATTGGAAATAAAATAACAGTGTTTATAGAAAAAGAAACGGGCTTATGCGGCCAATATTAACGTATAAATATGAAAATATATTTAGTACCTGGCTTAATAAATAAAGTAATATAATTGTAACAGTAAAATCTACGTAGCGAGTGGAAAAATATTTCCACTTCGTTTCAAAGAGTTACTAGGTACCTAAGCTTAGATTATCCTTATTTAGAAGGACTAACAGTTTCATACTCAATTCACAACAGAACAATAACAGTGACCAATAATGAAAAAACTCAGTAAAAAATATTGGCAATGAAGATATAATGAATTAGCATAGTGAAAATGTTCCCTCAACCCTCACAATACTTGGCAAACTTATAAAACATCACGTCATTCATTTTTTACCTCTTTTGACATTAGGGTCAGACATGAAAAATATATTTGATGTAAATAAATATCCTTTAAATGGAAATATTCGCATTCCTCCTCTACATTTAGGGAAATGGAAGAAGGATTTACAGGAAATATATTCCGTCGAATCGCCGTTTATATCGGGAGCCGATATAGTCGTCCAAATGCGACGCCTTTTTGCGCTGCTCTTTCAATATAATATGCGGATTATTACGAGACCGTGTTTCGAACGACCATATAGACAAGAACGGATGATACGTAGGGCGGTATATGCACACTTAGTATTCCCGATTATATGCTAATCGCTAAAATTGTGTGCCGGACCGTAAATGCACGCAATAGCATCGGACTGAATTGGATTACCTACATCCTAATATCCTACCGCTTCCGACCGCAAGATCATTATTGTGTTTACTGATACCCATTTTCAAGGATATTCCAACAATATATTATTTGACTAGATGCAGTACAGAACCATAATAACGTTTATATTAAAATAGTACTATTTTCCATAAAAAAATCCCACATTCTTAATTCCATCTTCTTCACATGGTCTATAAATTTTATCCAGATGGCCGCATTTACTTCTTTGATTGCACCACTGAGAAGTTTTTTCACATTAGCTAACTTAAATGTTGTATTTGTTGCTAGAGAACTTTCCCTTTAATTTGCGCTCAATTGTGTTCGATTGGGTTCGATTCGAAGTGATATGGAGGCAATGGAATTTCCTCCATTCCTCTTGCTTTGGCCATTTCATCCACTACATCCTTCTTGAAAGCTGGAAAATGTTGCCTTGCCAGTGTCAACAATTCAGCTTTAAGTAGTGAATCATCGTGTTCAATGCTTCTTTCTTACAGCCAGTCTTTAATTTGCCCTTTCCTCCATGCAGTTGTGGGCAGCTCTTCTGTTCTACGAGAATGATAAGATTATTGTTTTGTATTTTATTTCCTATATTAAGATAATTGCGCGCGCCACTGCGCACCGCATTCCATTAGTTTGCATATCAAACGAAAGCACTATAGTATAAGCTATTCACTAAATTTAAAGTTTTATTCATTATAAACAAGGTGTTAATCAGCCAGAGGGCGAAACCACGCACTTTTAATCGCTCAGGTGTAACAACTCATAAATTCAAGTTATATTCTTCAAAAAAAAAGTGCAGACACCTGGTATTTTTGTCATTTCGAGTGAATACAAATCATAAGACAACCCAATTTTATATAATTTTAATCCACGAGTGAGGAGGTCGATCAAATATAATTAATATATAAATAAATAACACAGTTCACATCCAAATAGACGAGGATGCTATTGTGGTGAAAGTATTTAAAACGTATAAAATTTCGTAATATAACCATTTCTATAAACTAGTATAAACTCTTTTAATTTAACCATTTCTTTATGCACTGGCATGTGTTATACCAGGTCAGATTAGGACATTAATTAAGGATCGCCAAGTATGTCATGAAATTAAATAAATAATCATTGTAAATGAGCAATTTAAACCACAATTTGGTATAATTTAGTTTAGTGTAACTTTAAGGCACTTAACCATCAACTAATAGTGAATCATTAATACTCGGAGTAGTTTCCACAAACACCAAAATATTTTCACTTCGCTCGACGCGCGTTTCGCCGACCAAGTTGGCATCATCCGGAGACGATTAAAACTAATCTTAAACTACAAAATCTACCATATTTATACTATTTTCATGGTGACGTCCTAATAATATCACCGTGAAATTTACGCGTGACTAATCACGCTTCAATGATCGGTTGCTAAGCAACGCGTAAAGCGGGCTATACGGTATAGGTCCCTTGTCGCTATTCATACTACTTTTACATTTTACAATTTCTATGCTCTCAAATGCATCCAACTGTCTATTATTGGTCACATTTCTAACTAATCTTAAATTACTAATATCTATTCTATGATTGTTGTCAAAAGCATGTTGTGCAACACTAGACTCATCTGTTCTTTAAATCTGGTGCTAATTGATCGTCTCGTTTGTCCAACATATTTTCGATCACAATCATTACAACTAATTTCGACCTTTCATTTGGAACAATTTTATCTTTGGATTGTCTAAAAGTAGTTGTAATTTATTACTCGACGAATGAATCGCTATTATACCTCGTTTCACTTCTGTAAAGTTTACATATGAACTAGGAAATAATGGAAAACTCCCATTTTTCGATGTATTAGTAATTAAAAATAGTGACAATAGGTTAGAATTTGATATATATAGATATCATATATGTATCATATATATATATATATATATATATATATATATATATATATATATATATATATATATATATATATATATATATATATATATATATATATATATATATATATATATATATATATATATATATATATATATATATATATATACACTGCGCAACTTATTGAACACACAACCAAAAAAAGTTAACTCAAATTTGACGTTATGTATTTTCGACAATATTTGTTCGTTTTGGTCGATTTTTTTTTCAAATTGTAGGTTTTTCTCTTAGGAATATCACTGTCTTAGTTGTTTTGGTAAAACGAATGATTTTGATATTATACCAGGTGCTATAAAAATGTTATGTTTTTTTCCGAAATTTCAAAACGTCCTGTGGGCTATACAAGGTATTGCAAGTTATTGCAATTGTAGCCAATTTAAAGCCTCATGTTTTTTCTACATTTTCTTTCTTTATTCATTTGTTTATCTCTGTTACTTCATGAAATACACCGTTTTGAGACACCATATGCTTTTATTCACATGAAATGCATTTATCGGACAACTCAAACAGCTAGCAAGCTATGGAAATCGAAGATTACACGTCATAAACTGACAACTATGTCATTAGTTTTTTGTTGACAGTCCAGCAATAATTAGTGAATAATGGAACGCCAAACCAGAAATTTAACTCGTGATGAATGTGTTGAGGCAGTTACATTACATGGTGAAGGGTGAAGTTACAACCGCATAGCTGGAAGGTTGGGAGTGTCTCACACAACTATAGCGAGAGCAATTCAAAGGTACGCGGAAACAGGAGAACATTCCAGACGGGCCGGTCAAGGTAGATCTCGTGTTACCTCTGCTATCCAGGATCGCTTTTTAAGAGTAAATGCTGTAAGACAACGATTTATAACTGCAACACATTTAAGAGCACAACCTCAAGACGCAGGTGGTCCACTCATATGCGTTCAAACTGTACGCCGACGACTGAGGGAGGCAAATTTAAACCCAGGATTGCTGCTCGGAGGACCCGCATTAACAGTAGCATCGAAGAGCCAGATTGAATTTTGCCAATGAGCATGTTAATTGGATGGAAGCAGATTGGGAACGTATTCTTTGGACTGATGAGTCAAGGTTCAGTTTGTATAATTCGACAGACGTAATCGCGTCTACCGAAGACCCGATGAGCGATACAGTCAATGCAATTTTTTGCACACAACTTTATATGGAGGTGGATCCGTCATGGTGTGGGGCGGAATATCTTTGACTGGGCGAACGGACTTGGTAACTGTGAATGGAAATCTCAATTCAGACACATACATCACAGACATTCTTGAAGCACATGTTTTGCCTTATGCCCCCTATATAGGACCCAATTTTTTACTTATGCAAGACAATGCGCGTCCCCACACGAGTCTTATCGTGAGAAATTATCTTGAAGAAGTAGGAATTGATCACATAGACTGGCCAGCCCGTAGCCCCGACCTTAACCCCATTGAACATGTTTGGGATTTTATCGGTCGGCGGTTACGAAGTGAGGGACGACAACCCCAAAATTTACAAGAATTGGAAGGACGCCTAGTCGAATTATGGAATGGCCTAGATCAGAACCTAATCAGAACTTTGGTTTTAAGTATATACCAAAGATGTCGGGAGGTCATTCGCGGAAGGGGCGGAAACACCAGATACTAATTCTCTATTTACTTGTCCTGTTATTCGTCGTTTTATTGATTAAAGCAATCCATTTTTCTAGGTATGTTTTTTGAGTTTTTGTCCTTTTAAGACCTTTTTCTCTTCTAAAACACCTTGCATCTCTCAATAAATTATAAGATATCAAGGAAAACAGAACGCAAAATGAGGCATTGAACCAGTATAATGAGTAATAAATATTGAGCACTTGACAAAAAAGGAAGTTAATAAATTTAATAAAAATCACGTCAAAATTGGATATTTTATGAAGTAACAGAGATAAACAAATGAATAAAAAAAGAAAATGTAGGAAAAACCTGAGGCTTTAAATTGGCTATAATTGCAATAACTTGCAATACCTTGTATAGCCCACAGGACGTTTTGAAATTTCGGAAAAAAACATAACATTTTTATAGCACCTGGTATAATATCAAAATCATTCGTTTTACCAAAACAACTAAGACAGTGATATTCCTAAAAGAAAAACCTACAATTTGAAAAAAAAAATCGACCAAAACGAACAAAAATTGTCGAAAATACATAACGTCAAATTTGAGTTAACTTTTTGGTTGTGCGTTAAATAAGTTGCGCAGTGTATATATATATATATATATATATATATATATATATATATATATATATATATATATATATATATATATATATATATATATATATATATATATATATATATATATATATATATATATATATATATATATATATATATATATATATATCAAATCGTTATAGTTACATCAAAGGTTCCAGCCCTATCCAGTAGTGAATCATTAAATTTAGAGTCCTTCAGGATAATAACATTTTATGACAAAGATTGGAAGTGAATTTTCTAGGATACTGCCTAGTACAATTCACGAAGGATTTGTTTAACAACAGCCAACATCACTTAATTTAAAGTATTACAATGACAAAATCATATGGACCAAATGGCACTCCCCACCATTTTTTGCAGACTTAGAATATCAGTTGTGTCAGTATTGCTCACCGTAGTGGAAGAAACTAATTCATCAATGTTTAATGTTTAACAGTAATCAAGTCATTCTAAAGTTAACAAAAAATAATTATATTCCTAACTGGAATAAATATACATCTTGCATTAAATTTTGTTTAACGAAAGTGTCGGTGTTTTAATATCTTCAAAGTTATTATCATATTTTTAAAGGTGGTGTGAGACGTTAAACACGTCTCTCAGTACTCGCGAATGCCTAACAGTAGTTCTTCAAACAAAGTAATGAAAAATATTATCGATAAAAATAAATGTGTGTGTTGAAAATCAAAACAATAATGTACCCTTAAAGCCGGTGGCCATGGTAATCATAAACTCAAATAATTATTCTTGTGGAAGTCTGTATTTTTGGTCAAATGGATATTTTATTGAAATTCTGCCAGGAAAACGCGTGACTTTGAAAATAAAAAAAAATTAAGGCGCACTTCATTATGTGTATTTGCAAGTTTTGGCACTACCTGTTTAATTTGGCACGAGCCGCCACTGCTATAAAATCTTTAAATTTAACCATTTCTTTATGCACTGGCATGTGTTATACCAGGTCAGAGTATGACATTAATTAAGGATTGCCAAGTATGTCATGAAATTAAATAAATAATTATTGTAAATGAGCAATTTAAACCACAATTCTGTATAATTTAGTTTAGTGTAACTTTAAGGCACTTCAAGCCATCAGCTAATAGTGAATCATTTAAATTTAGAGTCCTTCAAGATAATAACATTTTATGACAAAGCTTGGAAGTGAATTTTCTAGGATACTGCCTAGTATAATTCATGAAGGATTTGTTTAACAACAGCCAAAATCACTTAATTTCAAGTTTTACAAATTACAACGACCAAACCTTATGGACCAAATGGCACTCCCCATTTTTGCAGAGTTAAAATATCAGTTGTGTCAGTATTGCTCACAGTAGCGGAAGAAACTATAATTCATTAATATTTAATATTTAACAGTAATCAAGTCATTCTAAAGTTAACAAAAAATAATTATATTCCTTACTGGAATAAATATACATCTTTTATTAAATTTCGTTTAACGAAAGTGTCGGTGTTTTACTATCTCCAAAGTTATTATCATATTTTAAGAGGTGGTGTGAGACGTTAAACGCGACTCTCAGTACTCGCGAATGCCTAACAGTAGTTCTTCAAACAAAGTAATGAAAAATTACTGGGCGGAAAAATGTGCTTTCTTTCCCCTTAAATAAGAATTCACTCTTTTAAACTTCGCCGTCTACGTAATTAATCCGAAACTTCGCAAATTCTTAATTAAAAACTTAATCTACTATAAATTACAATTAGATACTGCGTTTAACTTATATCTGGGAAACTTTTCGTCTCCGTGGAAGTGTTTTGTACAATTATTTCACTATTCGCCGCGTTATCTTCTTATTTTCGCGGAATAAAATGATAGATAATAAACTTATCTGGGAAGTTTCAGGTGAATTGTAATAAATATAGCTTCATACCAAAAACCGCATCTGGAATCTAACTTACAAACAAACAAATTCAGCGAATGGTGTAAATTATTATAATGAATGCTGTATTGGTCCAGTGTAGTTTCAAAGGCGAAAAATCTACAAAATTCTTAGCAGTATATGGATGATCGGAAAATTTGGGATTAATGTTATATAAATTGGTAAAAAAATCAATAGGATCCCAATAAATGATCGAAGTAGGGTGGGGTGGAAAAATGGGAGCTTTTAGGGGTCAAACGTGACTTACTTGAAATAATTGAAAGGTCTACAACTTTTATTTTAACAATTTTTCAACATAACCTCAAAACTATTGAGATATAATTCGATTCAATTAAATTTTTATTTTTATCTCCCACAAAAATGATTCGATTTTAATGTAATTTGGTGAAAATGTACATTTTCATACATTTTTTTTAATCGAAATAATAATTTTTTGATTTTATGCTAATTTAATTGCAAAAGAAGCCTAATTTTCAATCGAAGAAGTTGATTAACAATTTTATGTTGTGTTTTTTTCGTTGAGACTTCTACTTTGAGATGATGTAAGAAAATCATATTGTTGCTATAGAAAAGCATTGTCAATAATGGGAAAAAACCAGAATAAAGATTTTTCAATACCTATTTTATTTATTTATTTATTTAGATAAAGGATACAAACGGGACGAACCAAAAGGAGTATCCATAAATGGATAAAATATTTATATACATTATTGTCAGTTAAGTAACAAATATATATTACAAATGAGTTGGAGTAATATATTTTATTTAATTAACAATATCTGAGGCATCAATTTTGTTGTTAACAGCTTTGAATAGAAACTTTATGTCACTAATTTTCCTGCGGTTTTCAAGTGTCATCATGTTCAATTTACTACGAATTATAGATCTTTCACTAACCTGAGGAAAATATTTCCTATTCATATGATCAATAAATTTATTTTGTACTATCGATATTTTGTTTCTATCGATATATATATATATATATATATATATATATATATATATATATATATATATATATATATATATATATATATATATATATATATATATATATATATATATATATATATATATATATATATATATATATATATATATATATATATATATATATATATATATATATATATATATATATATATATATATATATATATATATATATATATATATATATATATATATATATATATATATATATATATATATATATATATATATATATATATATATATATATATATATATATATATATATATATATATATATATATATATATTAAAAAAAGGATTCCAGATTAAAGATCCATAATTCAATATACTATTTATGTATGCCATGGATAAAGTCCTAATTGTTTTGGGGTTCTCAAATTCGTAGCAGGACCTAAATATAAAACCCAACATCTGACAAGCTTTTCTAGTTGTACAAGATATATGTTGGTCAAATAGAAGTTTTGAATCCAATAAAATTCCTAGATCTTTTACCTCATTGACAGTTATTAAATTATTATGTGATATTTTATACCATGCAGGTATTAAATTAATGTTTCTACTAAATGTTATGTGATGACATTTAGATAGATTTAGATATAAGTAGTTATTTTCACAATATCTGAAGAGTCGATCTAAATCCTTCTGAATTAATAGGCTATCGGAGGGACAGTGTACTGAGTGGTAAATTTTTAGATCATCTGCGTACATGATGAATTTGGAGAACTCAAAACAACTAGATATATCGTTTACATATAAATTGAACAGCAAAGGTCCCAAATGTGAACCTTGAGGCACACCAGAAGTTGCAATAACATTTTTAGATTTAAAATTACCTAATGTTACGCTTTGGGATCTGTTTTTTACATATGAATTGAACCACTTTAAGAGGCTACCATGTATACCGAAATCGGCGAGCTTACATAGTAAAACAGAGTGATTGATTTTATCAAAAGCTTTACTAAAATCTGTATACACAGCATCGACTTGTAATTTATTATTAAGGTTTTCTAACAAATATTCACAAAAAATAAATAGGTTAGATTCAACAGACCGATTTTTTATAAAACCATGTTGCTCAATGTTAAGCAGATTTCTAACGTCACTAAATAAGAAGTCAAATATTATGCTTTCGAAAACTTTAGCAATGATACATAACTTTGATATTGGTCACAACATAAGCAGTTTTCCAAATTGCTGGAAAACTACCTTCCTGTAGCGATTTATTAAATAACAAATAAAAAGGTTCTATTAAGTTATTACAACATTTTTTAAGAAAGACTGTTGGTAAATTATCTGGTCTTGGCCCTTTGTTCGGTAGTAATTTAATTTTGTTCAAGATACTATCTCTACTGATATAGTGATTGGAAATATTTGTAGAATTATTATTGGGTTGGTATGGAATATCATTCATGCTCCTATGAGATGGGACAAATATTGAAGAAAAATATTCAGAAAATGAATTGCAAATATCTTGCCCTTGCCCTTGCCCAAATATTTTTACGTAAATGTCACGAATTTCATTGTTTATCGAAATGAAATGTTGAGAGGGAATCAAATTAGTAATTTCAATGTAATATCAAATAAGATAGCTTTGTTTGTATTGTTGAAAAACAAATTGTTAAATCCACAATTTTACAAAAAAAATCCTAAAAATTACGTAAGAGAAGACGAAGAAAAAATGTTTTCATGCTTCATGGACAAAAATTAATTGAAAATAATGTCATTAAAATAAGTATTTCAAATGATTGAAATTTAAAACATTCAATCATGACGGGAGAGTTCTTATGCTAGAGGAGATGGTTGAAAAATTTAGGTCTGAAATATTCAAGAAATCTGCTGGAAATTCCATCCTGATTTGTTTTTTAAATTCAAAATATTTTTTTATAATTATTTCTTCTTCTACGTCTCATGAGTATATATTTTCTTATTGCATATTTAAGCGTTGTTATGAAATATTTTATCTTTATTTTTGTTTTATTGCTCATGTCTTTACCAGTGTTTATAAAGTATTAATTATTAAATAAAATATTTTTAACAAAAAAACAAAACCAACCTCAAAAAATCTATTCTAAAGAACTGTACTAACGTGATCAGTTACAATTGAATACAACTGCCTAAAGGTACACCACAATGACAAATAAACCTAAATTCAAACTTCTAGTAGAATACAATCAGATATATATACCTACACGACCTCGGTATACGTTTTTAAGCCTTGGCTGGCACCGATTACAAAAATAACAATAATAATTATATATTATTGTCCTAGTAAATTGATTGTATTCTAAGTAAGAATGAATAACGTATTTTTTTCTTTTTAGTGCAGTTTTTTACAAGACATCTTTTGAAGACGGTTTTGTTTCTTGTTTCTTGCTTCTTGCTTTTTAGTTAATATTGCGTTCTGCATGTAATTTCTTCATCAAATACGAATATGGATAGGCCTACTACACGCCTTGCCTATATGAGGCAGCGCCGTTTAAATTAGAAGAGAGGGAAAAATGCCTATCTCAAACTAGGAAATCTACATCCAAGGCAATTTTAAAAGAAATGCGTAAAAAGAGACTTATAGCGGGCTTATAGTCAAAAATTACCCTATTAGCTTGATTCACGAGGGTCTATCTTTTGAGACGGAGGAGCAACGTTCTCACTGTCGCAGCTTGATTCATGAGCTACTGGGAAATATGCTACTGCAATTACTGGAAGCCATGCGTGCTGTATATAGACTGGGTACGCTGGACCAACTACAGGCGTACTCTTTCGGGCACTCTCGTATGTGAAACTGGGTAACCGAGCGATGTCCAGTCCCACTCATGAGTGGTAACCACATTCCCACTAAACTCTAAAGAAGTTTTTATTTGCAATGGCTGACCTATTTATGCAAAAACCGATTCAAATAAGGCAAATTTTGAACTCCCAAATTAGTAATTACATGCTCCCATATTAGTAGCAATATTAGTAAATTGTATTGTATTCATATCCATGCATAATAAATACCGATATTTTTAAAACATTCATCTAGCCATACTATTTAAGGTAACGGGTGAAGAGGAAGTAGTCTCAGGCTCCTGGTGGACCGACGTAGATCCAAGAAGCAAAGAACATTTCACAATCTGCGAATTCGACCACATCACCCACGTCGTCCTATTATTAGCCAACGACAATAGCACTTTTCCAGATAAATACAAGGTAGTAGACATAATAACAGCTGTAAACTGCGTGATGTCCCTGGTAGGCATATTTGGCATCTTACTGACAGCTGCCTTATTCGAAAGGTGGAGGAAAAATACTGGCCCAAATACTGAAAAAAAACCAAATACTGATGAACTTCTCCATAGCAATTTCCATAAAAATGATAATGCTCTATGTTAGCGTAGGAGTATACCAAGCCGATGTACATGACGTGCCCTGTTCGACTAC
>CAXKVY010001706.1:0-57050 GCA_964058915.1 Tetropium fuscum
AGCCTATATATGGCTAGGGCCGCTGCTCTAGGTGCCTGCTTTGCAGGACGCTGCTTATCACAAGACATTAATGTCTGATGGGTAGTAGCAACTGGCCGCTAGAGGGATCTGGTATCCCTCGCCTACACTCTACTGCTTGGTCTGCTTGACCGTTTTGATAGTTTTGGTCATTCATTAATTCCTCTACCTACGGTGTACTGATGAGAGCCAATAGCTCGAAACTAGTCTGCACCTGGTGGATGAATTGTAGAATTACCATAGCTATCATATCGGATTTGCAGGTGTACTTCAATGCAGGAAGGAGTTTTAGCTCTCTGAGTAGTTGTTTCTTATAAATCCATTCAGTATGTAGTTAGCATATATATGGCTAGGGCCGCTGCTCTAGGTGCCTGCTTTGCAGGATGCTGCCGCTGCTTATTAATTACTAATGTTTGATGGGTAGTAGCAACTGGCCGCTACAGGGATCTGGTATCCCTCGCCTATAAACCACTAATTAAGATTAATTTTTAACTTGTAAAACAACAAATAAAATAAAAAGATAAATAAATTCTCATAATATTAAAATACTTAAAAAAAAAGAAATAACATTTCTTTTGCTTGAATCCTCATGACGGCCATTAGGTAGATAACTATAAGTCGTTGGTTCTCTTTTATAAAATCTCTCCCATTTTCCGCTTCCCTCAGCATTCATTGCACCGATTTCCGTATATAGTTAGTGGAGACTTCGTGTAACCAATTACTACAGTCTATACAACAAATCCAGTCCACTTTTTCTTCTATTTGCAGGTAATTTTCCCAATAATATGTACACTCTACATCTTCGTTTTTTGTGTAGTTGGTACTTTGTCATCTCTGTTCTTCTTATTCCTTTTTTTTTCTCGGGTTCCCCAGCTTTGTTGCTATTTTTCATTGCCACTTTTTTTCAAAAATATTCTTCTGCAGTTTCACATTCAAATTTTTTGGTACAGTAGCTGGAGGAATAATCGTCACACAATGCTTTCTTTCTTTTTGATTCATTTATCGTAATTTTCGGAACGGGCGCGAGATCAAATAAAAATTTCGATGGTTTCAGCAAAATCAGATGTTGAATCTGCAGTTGAATCTGCCATTACTTGGCGAAGAGTGTCTTGTGACACAAAGACCAGAGGAGTCAGGAGGAGTTGGATCTACAGGACCTAGGATAGCTGTATCAATTATTATCCAGCTAGGCGAGGAGCGTCATATCATACAAAGACTACAAAGACCCAAAAGTAAGTTCTAGTATAAGATCTGGAGTAGCCCCCTCTACAGTGTACTCCTCTACGGTATCTGGGGTAGTTAAATTACCTTCTGACCAACTAGCGCGGTTTGATATTCTTTTGTACATTCGAGGCGTTTTATATTCTGAAAGAAATAAAGGAAATTGAAAATATCAGTTAAGAAAATTATTAAATAAAAATCAATAATTCGAACATACAATGATAAAAAAATGTATAAGTAATATATTTTCACGGAATTTTGTCTTGACTGATTTTTGTTATAAATTCTTACATATTTTAAATGGAGAGTTGCACAACCTCTACAACAAAAACATGGGCATTTATCTCAGATATACAGTTAGGCAACTATCCTCAAAGCACATTTGTGGATGGGATTGACGCCCATATCATTTAATTTGTAACGAGAGCAATTTTCAAGCTTCGTAGGCGTCAAAACCTAACCCAACTTCCTACTTTACTATAGTTTACATTGCAAATCCGGTCGAATTGCCACATAATTATAGTTAGAAAATAGTTACAGTGAGAACGGTATAATAGGCAGATTTATACCAAACAATTTACCTGCAAGCTTGATGAAAACACATACAAACACAATGAAACATTAACACATTCACCTCATGTTGCTCTAAGCTAACAGCAAGCACGAATAAATTCTTGTTTTATATATGACATGAAAACTAGCATTTCTGGGTAGCAACATATTTTATTTTGGATAAATTATGCACTGGTATATGAACATTCCTCGAAGAGTAATAATATTTAAATTTCTAAAAATTGGCTTACAATGGTCATTGAACCGTGCCAAAGGCAAAATTCTTACACCTTCTGTATTTTAAATATCCTATCGAAGTCAAGTGAATCACCCGAGAAAATGAGGCAATAAGATATGAGGCTGTAAAAATTACTATAATGAAAAGTTAATGCCGCGTCGGGTGTTGTTAGATTGATTTGTTTTCTAATTTGATATACTGCTCTGTTCAGTTGTTTTGCTAATTGGTTTATGTATGCTTGCCAGTTCAGTTTTGGACCTATGTGTAGGATGTCTAGGATTTTACTAGTGTCATTATCTCCATTTGGCAACAGTATATCTTGCATTTTATCTTCATTCATTTTGAGTCTATTTCCCTCGAAACATCCGCCAGCATCTTTTAGCCTATTCTCTGTTGTTTTTAAACGTCTTATCTTAAACCTTTGTTTTTAAAAGTCGTGTCGTCAGCGAATAATACAATTTTATCACACTAAAATATAAAAAAAAATAAAAAATCTAAATATTAAAAAAATATTCGTTCCAGAACTTAAACTTGAACACCAGGCAGCGGCAATAAATTATTTCGTAGAATATTCACCTGAAGGTAATTCTACATATTAAGTCCTATTTGATAAGTAGGGTTTTAATAAATCAAGTCCCAGACCCCGTGTTCCTTAAAATTCCAATTCTCAATATGGATATTTTTCTGAATATTTCCAAAAATTTCCAGCTTATAAAAAATTTTGTCCGGGTCAGGGTAATTTTAGTCCAATTGCACCGGCCTATATATACCGTGTATAAAAAATCCGCAATGACAAGGTACAAGTTGTCAGCAAACATCGATTATCTTGCGACGAACCTCGAAATAGACAGCCATCTGAGTTAAATACACTATAAAAAAGGCACCACTCGCACAGTTTTATATATGGTTTCTCTCCCTTATGTAACGCATGTATCAAAATCCAATAGCAGCTGTCGTTTACAGAAGACTAACCACTCAATAACTTAACGCAAAAATAGCAGTTTACTTTATCAATTATTCACGGTTTACCAACGGCATATGGGCCTTAAATTATTACGAATTCATGAATCACTAACTTCCCTTTTACCATTGCTCGGAAAGAATGGCTCATATGAGAATAAAAGTCGTTCTAATCGCGCCTACAATATCTGCAGTGTAGAAATCCGCCCAGTTTAATAAATAATCCGGGGGGTTCTGCCTGTCACAGCCAACATGAAATCTGACTGAGAAATGTCGCCTCCCTATATTTAGCGCCCTATTGTGCTCTAATAATCTGATAAGTAGGGTGGCTACTTATTGTTAGAATAGTAGTTACAGGACGTAAATCCTTTAAAAGCAGCCGCAAATTTGCCTATAGATTTTACACAGGCCAGATAGTATTAATTATTACTAAATAGATATGGGGATGTAGCCGAAATAATATTAAAAATATAACACTACCTTTGCACCTTTTTAATATTTATTTTGCTAGTAGTTCCCCATATCACACAGCCGTAAGTTCCAAAGGCCTTAAGATAGATTTATATACTAATGTGCGCATTTAACTCTGAATTTGGATTTTCGGTTAATAATGGTTAATAACGGTTAATAGCATTGATAACCGGGCGTAATCTTCATTAAGTTTCTTGTTAATCTGAAAACTCCATGTTAGTCGTTTGTCCAAGTAGACTCCTAGATATTTAATTGCACTGTCTGCAGGATTCCATATTATTTCCTCGTCGTTGATAATAATATTATTGGGGATTTGAGGTCTCCTTAGGGTGAATATTTTATCTTCACATTTGGATGGATTTAATTTTAGGTGCCATTTTATCCTTTGTTTGTTTGCAGCAGTATGGATATCAGGATCTTGTGATATGATTGCGGTGTCATCTGCATACATAGTTATTGTGGATGTCGGTGGTTGAGGTATATCATGCACAAATATATTAAATAGTATGGGACCCAAAATTGAGCCTTGCGGTATTCCTGCGTTGATTTGTTTTTATCCGATAAGCAGTTGTTTATTCTGACACAAAAGGTCCTGGTTGTTAAAAATTGAGGTCCATGATGAGTCTATGAGTTGAGGTCTATGAGTCTACAATGCACTTACCTGGAATATTATCTAAAGTACCCAAATAATTATTTTACTAGGCAAATGTTTAAAAAATTCACATCAATTATAAAAGTATATCAAATATATTATAATCGGTACCTCTGTGCTACAAACATTTTACTAGGACCACAATAACAAAATTATAAAAAAATAACATAATTGTTAACAAAATAAATTTCACTAAAAATATATTAATTTTTTATATAGCTACAGAAACGAAAATACCTATACTTTTAGCAAAATCTATCAAGATAAAAGAAGTGAATTATATACTAAATTATGAGGATTACGTATTCAAATTCATAACTAAACCGAAAAAGATGAACTCGGTCGACAAGCAGTTGACACTTGCTTTTGTGCGAAATCGTTTTTATCTTGAATGAAATGAACAAGCATTTCCACACGACGCGACGTTGCCAATATCTGGATGTAATAACATGCCTTGTTGTACAATACAAGAAATATCATATATAGACGGATGTGACAACGTATTGTCAGTTGTACGACTGAAAACGAGAGCAGCGCCACCGGTCTACGGTTGAACTAAAAATAAAATTTGGAGAGACAGACGTGACTTTTTCACCGCCGAACGAAAATCTCAGTTTGGACTTCTGGCATCATCTACTAGCTATATTGTGAAGACCAAAGAAAACGTTGTCCGTTGTCACATCCGAAATTCGGATTTAACAACGTTAAATATAAATATATATATATATATATATATATATATATATATATATATATATATATATATATATATATATATATATATATATATATATATATATATATATATATATATATATATATATATATATATATATATATATATATATATATATATATATATATATATATATATATATATATATATATATATATATATATATATATATATATATATATATATATATATATATATATATATTTATATATATATATATATATATATATATATATATATATATATATATATATATATATATATATATATATATATATATATATATATATGTATATATATATGTATATATATATATGTATATATATATATACATATATATATATATATATGTATATATATATGTATATATATATGTATATATATATATATATATATATATATATATATATATATATATATATATATATATATATATATATATATATATATATATGTATATATATATATATAAATATATATATATATATATATATATATATATATATATATATATATATATATATATATATATATATATATATATATATATATATATATATATATATATATATATATATATATATATATATATATATATATATATATATATATATATATATATATATATATATATATATATATATATATATAAATATATATATATAAATATATATATATAATATATATATATATATATATATATATATATATATATATATATATATATATATATATATATATATATATATATATATATATATATATATATATATATATATATATATATATATATATATATATATGTCCATAAGACGGAAGTTTAACACACAAAGTGAAGTATATGGTTAACAAAATTATCTAGCAAAGTAGCAGCATGCTTAAGTGCATACAAGCAAATCGCAAAACTCTGTGAGGAGTAATATCTTAGAACGAGCTTAATATTCAGACCTACGCCAAAATATGCAATCTTACAACTAATAACATGAGCAGTGGGCCTCTCGTACAATGAATTCTTACTACTAAAATTATTTTAAAATGTTGTTACCTTACTACGTTTATATATATAATCCTTTCAGTAATCGAAGCACCACAATTTAATTTTAAAACCGAACTTCACTTTGTTTATTATTTATCTACACCAAACTCATTCCATCTGTTGGAATCACCATCTGTCGGAAGGACCACGTACTACTAATTGGAAAACTGCTTATCCTCTAGTTCACCATGCCGCCATCTGTCAGTAGACACTCTTACTATGGGTATTCGCTACTCTTGACTGTAGCTTGTATGTTTAGGTAGGTATCGATTTAACTTAACGAAAATTTGGATAAATTTTTATACTCTGCTTACTTTATTCTCGCTGAACGATTCCCTCCTTCTTCTGCTTCCTGGTACACTGTTTTAACCTCGTACACCCTCCCTGGGAAGCCGTGCTTCGAATAACGTATTACCAAGTCAGAACACTATAAATATTGGCTAATTTTCTTCTCCACTTGTTTACCCGTTGATAACTGAATATTGTAGCACACATTTTCTTATTTAAATATTATTAAACTTATTATATTTTATAAACTTTACATACACACAAGCGTAGCTGCCGCTTGTAAAAAGGACGCTATTGCAACTCTTTATTTTGTTACTCGTTTTTACGGAATTTGAAACAATCGAAGTTCCTTGACAACGAGTGTTATGTTATTTTCACATAATGTGACCAATCATATTGCAGCTAATTATTTAATTTATTTAGTTCACCTTAAATATTGATAAATTTTGGTTCAAACAGTTTAATTTTCCATTCTACATAGAACTGGATAGGGCTGGAACCTTTGATGTAATTATAACACTCGGTGTAGTTTCCACAAACACCAAAACACTTTCACTTCGCTCGACGCGCGTTTCGCCAACCAAGTTGACATCATCCGGAGACGATTAAAAACTGTTTTTAATCGTCCCGGAGTAGGAGTAGTTTCCACAAACACCAAAACACTTCCACATCACTCGACGCGCGTTTCGCCAATCAAGTTGGCATCATCCGGACTAAAACTGTTTTTAATCGTCTACTCCGAGTGTTATTCTACATAGAATTCACACATCATATTCACTTTCCGCAACTCAGTTTCAATTTTCACAATACAGTGACCTGTACCCATCTGTACCTCAAACGTTTTGCTTCAGCATTATTAATCCTGAACACCTATTCTGACGTGAACGCTTTTACAATTTTACGTCCAAATATACCGAGTTAGTGTGATTTACCATAATGTTTGTTAGGATTTGTCTATTCCGATTAAGTTGATTTTAGAATTTTGCGCCGATAAATGACTTTAATATTATGCAATTAACATACTGGCCAATCAGATGAGTTCTCGTACATCGTCTATGCGATGGGTAGAGATGCGTGCGCTCGCAACTGATACTAGAGTTGGGACTTTATAGATTGAATCTCAGTACACGTATTAATTTATAATTTAACGTGTTTATTGTTTATTGTATTGTATGTATTCCTGTGCTCCAGGAATATATATCACTTCACATTTTGATGTTTTTGGCCTGCTGGAGGAGAGATAATTTTGGGAAATCGTCCCTGTTCTATAATAATCAAACGAATACAAACTTCTGATTGTCTGATATAAATATGTAGATGTGAAATTTTCTGCATAACATAGTCATATAATGAACTGCGTAGTTGATTTATTAATTTACTCTAGAATAGTGAAAGATTAGCACCGTATTTAGCTGTAAGTTATGTACGTATTAGCAGTCTAAACTAGATAACAGAATTTGTTATTTGCACAAGTGACGGTACCTAAGAGGACTACCAGCGGCGAGCAGATTGCTTCTGCTGTCTGTATTGAACAATGCATGCATTTTAAACAGCGCTTGCGGTCATCCCTATGGGGCTATGTAGCTTAGCATCCCTAACAAGAATTGGCAGTCCTCGTGAGGTGTACACCCTTGCCTTATTGTTCTGAATTGGGTGTCTGAAAATGCAAATCTCTTTTAAACAGCGGTTTGGGGGATTAAAATGTGTCAAGAATTTATATGCTAAATTATGAAATTGGTACAGGGGTTGGAATGTTTACTTGTTAAAGTGCAACTTTTTGTTTCTTTTGCTACCCTAACAGAATGACTTTTGCCATGTCGATAATTCTTAATAATTATTAATCGCTCAGTATATCAACAGGAATTCTCAGTACAGAAAAGCATTATTAAATAAACGCAATTTTCTTTATATAGAAAAGTGTCTAGAAACTAGAAATAGGGGATGAAATGAATTTCAATGCATGCAGTTTAGATTGCTGATTTAATTTGCATATAATTTACTCTGCCAAATCCATTCACTTTTAAATTAAAGTTTCAAATTGCGCTCCGGAAAAAATGTGTTTCTGAGATGCGTCACTTTTCTACCAAAGGAGCACATTATACCTTTACAAGCTCAATTTTTAATAAATACACAAAATTCATTTGAGTTGTCAGTTATTTTATTATAAAACAATTCTGAGCGAATATCCCTCAGACATTGACAAATGCCTCATAATTTTACGACAAAGGACCCCGCAGAATCCTTATGGGAAATAGGTCCCGGTCAAATGCACCAAACCTTGCGAACTAATACTAATCGATAAATAGATAAAAAGTGTCTATGGGCGTGGGCCCATACAGTAAAAAATTCGAAGTTTGATTTTTTTTAAGAAAAGTTATTTTTTGATGAGGAGGCTTTGCCCGTTATTGCGCTAATGTCAGTTTGACAGTCATTTTTTTTGCACAAGACCTGTTGTATTCCTATTATGGTTTTAAGTGCCGAAAACTCCGCAAAAGCTGTTGCTCTTGCTGAAGATGGTCGTAATTGTGAATATGTTGCAAGAATCCTCCATGTTGATCGCTCTACCATCAAAAGTCGAACGTTTTAGACAAACTGGCATAAATAAGCGTAGAGCAGGTACTGTCAGAAAACGAAAAACTATTGCTATTAATGACAGATTTCCTCACGTACAAGCTTTGCGAGACCGTCACGTAACGTCAGTAATGTCAAGAAATAAATTCCAAGGGGTTCGTAGTATAAATGTTAGTGTGCGGACAGTTCGCAGGAGACTCAAAGAGTTTGGTTTGAAAGCTTGCTGACCAGCAGCTGGACCCAAGCTAGATTGCAATTTGCCAATGGATATTTCCATTGGAACTTACGGCAATGGAACAATGTTTTATTAGTGAAGAATCTAGATTCTGCTTACATTCTCTAGATGGAGGAAGAAAAGTATAAAGAACGAACGGAGAAATATTTGAGTATACTTTCAGTCCCCGTTTGAGCTATGGAGGAGGTTCAGTAATGGTGTGGGCAGGAATAACCCGAGATACCTGCACTGAGTTAGTGGTAATAGTGGTTTTAGTGGATTTATCGGTGATCGATAAATTATATTGCATATTATAATGCAGGATAATGCGCCGCCACATACAGCAATGTGTGGCACAGGATACCTTGCAGATGTTAGTATTAACAAAGTGAACTGGCCAGCCTCGGGATGATTTAGGTGGGTGGTGTGGTATAGGGTGGACCTTTCTGCGTTGAATAGATGTAATCTGGGTGTTCTAAGTTTACGGGGGTGGAAAGGGAAAGGAAGATAGTGAAGCTCTATTACGAAAATATATCAAGAGGGACTGTTTTCTATTCGTATCTACCCATGTGAACTGCTCTTACATTTTCTTACACCCAAAGGGCTCTTAGATGCTCGTTGGATGCTGTGTACTATTTCTTTGTCCTGTTATTTCTGGCATTTTTTAAACATTAAAATAACATCAAAATATTTCACAGATCTCGCAATCCTTGCAACCATCTGAGGGTGTTGAAAACAAACAGCATATATATAAGTAAAATAATATAAAAGGAACATAATTTGGTATGGTTAAATGGTTTATTATATCAAAAATTCACAGATCTTGCATCTTACGCCAGTATCGCAGGCGTATAGAAAATACTAGACACAACTCGTAAACATTTCTCAAGTGAATTGAATAAAAATAAAACGCAATTGTGTTACGATTTTTTGTTCGTTTGACCCTGAAGGTCTTGGCGTTTTAAATGGGTTATCTTGCATGTGATATTCAGTCAGGTTTGCGATTCCTTAGCCGACATATAACAAATATGTTTGCAATTAGTAAGTTGATCGTACCTGCCATGTACCGAGAACGTTGATGCAGTTGCGATGAATTTGGCCCGTCTTATTTTCGAAAACCATTTGCCGCAGGGATATGCTCCAAGTGACCATTATCCAGTTACGCAAACAGGCAGAAATCCACACCGGTGGATATCAGACAAGATTGTGACCTCATAGAAGTGAGATCGGCGTTTAAGCAGGATTGTCCACCAGGAAGTGAGATTCCACAAGTGTTGGTGTCTAATATTCCTAATCGGCAATTTATACAAACTGAACTGTAGATGCCAAAAAATCACAAGGCGAAGAAGAGGACTGTTCGCAATGGACTCAATTGGCGGCATTGCCAATTCTCGATTTCGTTCAATGGGGCATTTTTAAGAGAAGCCGCCTGTTCCAGCCTATCAGGCTCTTAAGAAGATTCAGTCAGACAACGCGAAGTAGCTCCGGCTACGGTAATTGAGCTTCGTTTAGCCCTTCAGGAGGAATGGCAAAAGATCCCTCAAGGTGATATTTGTAACCTTATTGGCAGTGTGAACTGACGTATTCAGGCAGTTATAAAAGCTAGAGGTGGCAATACAAAATATTAACCTAAGTTTATTGTAAAAACTACGTTTCTTCAGGTTAGTTACAGTTGAACGGGATTGTTTTGAAGTTAGATTTTGAAATTTTAATTTTTTATGTTGCAATAATTGCTTATTAAAACTAAACGATGTATTGTGGTATTTTTATTTCATTTTAATGAAGGAAAGGCTTGGTTCCCCACAAAAATGTATTTGTGTGGTATTTTTCAATTTCAATTTGGTTATGAAATTATTATATGAAATTATTATTTACTTAAAAACTGTTGATGACAAATTGATTTTGCTCTGAAAAATTAATTAATATACATAAATACATGAACTACAAAAGTAAGTTTAGAAAAGGCATGGTTCTTCGCAAAAATTGGTACTTTGCAAGAAATTGGTTATGAAATTATTACACAGTATGTTTGAAAATTAGGGTTCTAAAACAACATTTTAATTAACCATTTTATCAACATTAATCATTTTATCTACAGTCACTCACATGTCTATGTGTACATGTGAGATGCATAGTGTTGCGATATATATGCGCGCCTAAATGTTGGACAGAGATAAAACATATCAAACTTCGGAGGAAGATATCTCGCGACCGCGAATTTTTTACGCTACGCGCCCATGGACACTTTTATTCCATTTACCGATTACTATTAGTTCGCGAAGTTTGGTTTCTTGGTAACAGGCCTCCGTCTGCGGCATCGGGCCATCTTTGTGCTCTGATTTACGCGTATATAAGTTTAGCTAACTAACAATTACTGACAAAATTACCACTAGTGATTTATTGGGTCACTGACATGTGTAATTAGCTGGTATATAACCCTGGAAAATATTTATATAGAAGTACATTTAATAGTTCTTTTGCCATTTGTTTGATTACATTATTAGACTCTATTATTATGCCATATCAGCTATATTTCATATCCTTGTAGTACGTAACAAGAATAAGGGTGAATATTTTCACGTCTGAACTAAACGATCATTCACTCTATCTTTGTTTTATGAAGAGCATTTCTCAGCAATATATTATGGCATGGTGTACGATTGAAAAGGGTAATCAAGCATTTTAGCCACTTAATTACATCTGGCAAATCTTAATGCAATTCGAGTTTAATTGATTCAAGATAATAAATCATCCTATAAAATAAAAACACTCTATAAATTACAAGAGTTGCTCTATTTGCTTCCTATATTATTAATCCGGTGGAACAAAATCCAGCTTAAACTGCTTTTTCATTTATCAAGGAACTAAATTGACCGCTTTTGCGTTTGCTTTTACTCGTGGGTTTAGTAGGTAACTTGGCTTGGCCATTGGAGTTGGTTTTACAGGCCAGTCTATACGGAGGTTGATAAGGGTAGGATTATTGTTTTAGGATAGCTTCCGGATTTTGTTTGTGGTATTGTCATTTATAAATTAATGGTTTTACAGCTAGGGTACAAGGAATAGTACTTTAGTAATAACGTTTTTTTTTCCGCCCAGTTTAAAGCTCTCCATAAAATTGCCGGTTCTTCAGATATTTCCACATTGAACCACATACGGGGTTTTGGAATCACATGTACATGAATTATATAAAAATCCAAAATAGCACATAAAAATTCATGCATTCATTAATAATTTAATATAAATAGGTAACCCCGAATGGATATCCTAGGTTTATCTACGGATATATCTATAAAAATATTTCAGTTTATATTGCCCCACCTATTTTTGTATTGACTATGGATCTCTTCTTTTTTCCGAGGTGATAGGTTACGGTAGCAACCGCTGATCAGCAGTATCGGAGAGTAGCCTCCATGGATGTCGGCTGTTTCACCGTCCTCTTTAGGATGTTTTGTAATGAAGTGAAAATTATTTTCCATTCATTACGGTTGCTTTCATGATATTTATTTAACTAATTAGCTCAGTAATAATATATATATCAGCTCAGTAATAGTTCAATAAGTTATTATTCACCGTATGAAGCCGTTTCTTTTTGGATATACATTGTTATTAAATTGCACATTCGGTTCTACTTACAGTGAAGACGAAAACAACTCCGTTTTGGGAAAACGGGCTCTCGTACACAATTTTACAATACCAAGAAAAGTCACTTGGCACAAGGTAGGCTAGAAATCACATAACCACCTGCGCAGTGACAGAGCACACTCATGTGTGCAACCTCATGGTTTAGCTGATAAGAAGGAGAGTTGTGTGGTGAGGCAACCTTGGCTAAACCCAACATTCTTGGCTAAAAATGTGACCTCGATAGGAGGGGGCCGAGCGGTACTATCGCTCTACCCCTAATATCTATGTAGGCCGAGACCGCCTCATAAGCGGTAGGCCGCGCATTTCACGTGACCCTCACAACAAATGTGATCGGTGTCGTGTCACGCAGCGAAGTTACGCGACGTCCCCCGGTCCTAGCTGATATCTATGATATCCCGGCCCCACCGACAGAGCCTCTTGACTTTCTTCGCCGGTGTGAATTACCTCCGGGGGTGTTGTGTCGATTGGTTGAGGGATCTTTCCTGCTTCTCTCCGGGCTTGCTAGGGTGCGGCTGGGCGGCATTCAGGTTGGTATGGAAGGAAGAGCATTGTAGCTCAGGATGACGAAGCTCGCGAGATGATCAACTATCAGTTCGCTGACTTCGTCAGGTAAGGTAAGGGTGTGTGGTTTGGTAAGGCAGTCGGCCTTGGGTGCATTGGGGCATACCCTGCAGTTAGCGGGGTGGCTTACTCCTCCGCAGTTGGCGCACTTCGCTGGCAGCTCTCGTATCTCCATGTATTCAGAAGGGCTATGATCTCCGCATTTCACGCACCTGGGCTTGGCCGTGCAGTTCCTTTGGGAGTACCAGTAATTTTGACAGCGGTAGCACTGCCCGAACTCTCAATGTGCTCGCTGCCATTCCACGCTGACGCCTAGTTGGCAGTATCGGGACACCTCGGTACCAGCGGGAGCTTCTCGCTGGTCCTACGGCTTGACATCTTCTACGCGGAAGATGGGTGGCAGCCCTGTTTTACCAGATCCTCTGCGATCTCGGCTCCGGTCATTCCGGATGGCAGCCCTCGAATAACTACTCGTAGCAGCTTCTCTTCGGGGAGAGCAAACGTGTGGAATTCCACTTTCTGTTCCCTGAGGATCCACGATATCTTACGGATATCTTACGGCTCTATACGGATGCCTTGAGCTGTGAGCTTCGCTTTGGCAAAGTTCGCCCTGGTTATGCTCAGATTGTCGCTTATCACTATCCACAGGATGTTCCTGATGATGATGGGGGGCACCTTGTCTTTCCTAGGTGCTCCGTTCTCTTGTTCCGCGGTTTCCTCGGGCTCCGTTTCTTGGGCCTCTCTGGTCTTGGCGGCTGTTGTGGGGGCCTCTCGGGCTGTCTGCCTCTTAGCTGGGGGTCTCTTCTTCGTCCGATGTATCGATAATCGGCATGTACTTTTGTTTGCACATCTTTTGGGGTTGGCTCTGGCTTGGAGGTTAGCTCTGGCATGACCTCTGGCTCTGGGACTCCATGTCCACGTCTTGGCATGGCTTTTCTGATGCCGCCTCAGAAAAGCCATGCCTGGTCAGGGTCCTACTGAGCCTGGCGATTTCATGTGTCAGCTCTTGGAGCTGGCTCGCCTGGGCCTTGAGCTGCTCTGCTTGGGCCTCGAGCAGCCTCCGCAGCTGGGCGTTTTCATCTTGTAGGGCTGCTGCTATGGCCCCTAGCTCGAACTGGACAGGAACTGACTTATGATATCTGCCTCTTCCTCGGCAGTTGCGAGGGCTGGCTGGTAACCTGTGACAAATCAGAAATTATGAATATGTCTTAGCAGAAAGTTAAAATTTGAAAAGCCTTGGTAGGCAGTGCAACGATTTTATATCTAATGTCTTGTAAAATACGGTTTATGTTGTGTATCCACTTCGTAGTTCTTGGCTTCAGGTAATAATTCCCTTAATTAGGATCTACTAGCCTTCTCGGGTCAGACCGTCTGCTACAGCACAAACACATCCGCACACTTCGAACTCCCAAGTAGAAGTGTGGTAACCATTTACCTTTCCCTTAAAAGTAGGTCTCCTGCAGTGAAATATTCAGTAAGTCTTCGCGCTTACTGCCAACCAGTCCCGCCTACAACCGTAAATCGAAACCGAGTAAGCATCTTTATGGAAACTAATCACAAATAAGACAGAAGTAGATAATAATATCTAAGTAAATTAGCCACTTAAAGAGATATGTATCTCTTTAATACATCGTTGGGACTGCATAGTTACTGGTATTTATTTATAATAACTTGGCAGCAATGATTCACTATCACCACTCATCAAACTTTCGTTATTACACTTGTATCTCATGCTTTCTGCAGCGAAATAAATCTGCTTTGTAATTAAAAGGGGTTCAGAATTGAATTAACGTAGAAGTGAGATTGATAAAAGTACAATTGCTTGTTACTACAATGGTGGTGTGCTAATTAACAATGTTGGTTATCCCGTCTTTCTTAGAAGCCGGAATTAAGTTCCCATTGTCATGGAAATTTTAGCGACCTTATCTCTGATTGAATAATATTGTAAAATATTTAATAGAAATGCGAAGTAATAAAACATTATGGAACGTTGCAGTACATTCTTAAGTTACTTTAAATTAAATTATTTTAGTGAAATAAGTTTTCTGAATTAGGTATATATTAGGAATTAGGCTAGCTAATATACTTCACCATATATTTACTTTCTACTTGACTGCTTTCGTTACTACCGTTACCGAATACTACCGTTTGTAAATTTCATTAGTATAAAAACATGCCTTTGTTTTCTATATTAACTTGATATAAAAATAATGTTGGTATGTAAACAGTTTCCTTTTATAAATACTGTTTGTTAGTTTTATTAAGTTGTATTGCTAAGTTACTAGGTAGTACATATTTATATATTTTTATTTTGTTTTCTTATTTTATTAGGCATATAAATATTTTATGTAAGATAAATGAAATAAAATGTATAGGTCCATATAACGGTTGACCATATTATTTCAGTAAATGTATACCTTTCGATTAAATAGGCAGATGTGGTGTTTTATTGTCTCTAGAGGTTTGTTATAAATACTAAAATAGAGAGAATAATTCATAATTTGAAACAACTAATCATGCAACCAAATACATGAATGTATTACCTTGTAAACAAATATTGGTGCCAGTTGTCGAGAGTTATTCGTTGCGTTGTTTTCTGCTGTGCTTGTAGTGAATTATAATATATGGGAAATTATCTCATTCAATCATACAAATCAAGTTTCGTCCGCTAATTTAGATATATCTCGACTAACAGCAGATTGTTTTTTCACAAATTTTAATATGACAAAAGATAAATCCTATTAATAGTAATAATAAATGGTACCACGGTTCCAATATGGTTAATTCTGAAAAATATTACTCTTACCCTTGAAACCATTTTCATGAACTTTATTTGCTCATAAATCATATAATTCAGTATTTTTACGGGATTTAGATTTATCTGGCAATACACGGGTCAATTAGAATAAATCAGAACCACCATGGCACACTAAATGGAGAATTAAAAAACTAAATTTAAAATTTTTTTGGCGTTTTGAAAGTCCATTATGTGGTATCGTTGGATACATAAACTTATACATAATTCAAAAATGCCATAATATGTAGTGTTGCATTTAAAAATCTAAAATTAGTTAATCTGCCACCGAAACCGAAAGTGAAAAAAAAATCACATATGTCAAAAAGTGCTGTTTATTATGTGTATAGGATATCCCATATTTAAATTATTTCTAATGCCCTGGGGTCTTTATCCCGTACAGAAGGATAGATGAGCTGGGAGACCCTCAAGCTGATCCAATCCTACCTACGAGGCCGGATCATCCGAGCCAAAGTAGAAGGAGAGCTGTCAACTGACAGACGTCTAGAAGCAGGAGTGCCCCAGGGGACCGTTCTCTCCCCCACATCTCTTCAACCTATACACCGCGGACATGCCGAGGACGAACAACACCACCATGGCTCTCTACGCAGACGACACCGCCATCCTCGCCAGATCCTCGCAAGCGAGGCAGGCCACCCGCTACCTGCAGGAAGCCGTGTCGCTTCTCGAGGACTGGTGCAACCGATGGAAGGTGGAAATCAACGCGGAGAAGAGCCAAGCAGTGCTGTTCCGGAGGGTTCGCAAGCAGAGGCCAACAGGACACGTCACCATGAACGACGTCAACATCCAGTGGGAGAACAACGTCAAGTACCTTGGCGTGACCCTGGATCGAGCCCTGACATGGAAGGACCATATAGATGCCACTACGAAAAAGGCAAAGTAGAGGACCACGGGAATCCGCTAATCCGGCTGGCCACGGACTACGATCCAGAGGAAGCAGGACCTCACAAACGGCCAAAGACCCAAATCCTGGACAACGGGTGAGTATATAATCACGATCTTATGTTTCAGTACGACTGATGCGAGAAGAAGCAGACGACACCGAAGAAAAGAACAGGACCAAAGAAAACGGATCGAGAAGACACTAAAACAGCCCAATCCAGTGGATGGCGAGGCCGACTGCCTTGCCAAACCACACATCCTTACCTTACCTGACTGAGCCAGCGAGCTGATCGCTGATCAGCTCTCTCGCTCCGTCATCCTGAGCTACAATGCTCATCCTCCATATCAACCTGAATGCCGCGCAGCCGGGCTCTAGTAAGCCCGACGAGAGGCAGGAAGGACTCCTCAAACACCCGACATGACACCCCCGGGGGTAATACACACCGGCGAAGAAAGTCAAGAGCGCCAGAAGCAAGGCTCTGCCGGTGGGGCCCATCAGCCAGGAACGAGGTCACATCTATAGCCAAGGATATTGGCGCGCTGGGAGACCAAGGAACAAAAAGCAACGGAAAAGGCGAATAAAGTTTAAAAATACGTTTTTAGGTTAATTTTCAGGTTTTGAATTTAAAAAAGTTGTTTTCTTTCATGTAAGAATTTATCTTGTTCTTGTAGCATATTTTTCGTTTAATATTGTTATATGCCTTCATTTTAATAAAAATATCGTCTACATTTTTTAATAGATTTTTTAAAAACTATATCATTATTTAATATGCTGATCTTTACTATTCTTTTAGCTGTCCCGTTATTTTAGGGCATCTCACCCGCATCGAAGGAAGAGATGGCCAAAAAACGATACTTTGATTTTTCAAATATAAACCTTCAATTATTACATTATTTGAAAAACAAAACGTTGCACGTGTTCTTGATTAAATATCGTAGAACTTATTTTTTTTTAAGGTTTTTGGCCCTCAATATTGCAGTTATATTTTTTTAGTTAGGTGAGGTTAGGTTCGTGATTAAATATCGTAGAACTAATTTTTTTTGAGGTTATTGGCCCTAAATATTGCAGTTACAATTTTTTTAGTTACATGCGGCAACTCTCCCGGAATTATCTTATATAAATTAGACACCTCTTATTATTACCTATGCTTACGCATATTTCATACAAAATAAGTATTTATAATTTGGAACAATTAAATAGACAACTCTTTGCTTGCAATATGACGTCTCATTGAATAGAAGTCTCTAATTATTATTCAATTCGTTGTAAATAACGAAAATGATATCCTTAAGATGAAGAGTGGAGATTTTTCTTTGTAGGGCATAGAAACAATAAGTTAATTTCTCAAAGACCGCCGACAAGGTTCAATAATGAACTCATCTGCACCCTATACATCTTACATCTCAAAACCTTTTGATACATTAGCCCTGTATTATATGATATACTCGCTATTAAGGTTCCCGTATATAAGATAAATTGTAGACGAACAAACTTAGCGCTGTCGTGGTACAAACGAATTTCACGGATCACGTTCAGGGCATCCGTAAATTGATTGTGATAGCGTGCGTCAAAGATGAATTTTATATGGAAAATTCTGATTTCAATGGTAGCAAAGTATAATATAAGATTCTGCATTAGCATATTTGTGGTATTATTTACGGTATTATTTATTATTAACTGCGGTCCAATATGACGTGATTATAAGAAAATACTACGTCTTGATAATTAGGCCAGGCAACATGCCGTTGAAACATGGGTTACCGGGAAAATATAGGAAGTATGTGAAAATTGGTAGATACATTAGTACATTTTGATATGCTGATAATAACAGGCGTGTCAGAGGTTTTGATTTGAAGTTTGGACCGACTACGCTGAAATAGGGATTGAATGAAAGATCTTAACGTATATAATATTTCAAATAATCAAAGTATGTTTTCTCGTATAAGGCTTTTGATTTTTCCGACAGCAGACCGCAATTTGGCTCTATTTAGCCGCTGCCTCAATGTCATTCATCTTAATTCTGGGAAGATATCAGTTTATCTCATTTAAAACCATTACCAAGACGCCAAATAAATTATCTATATGTCATGCCTGGTATTGTACAATACTAGACAAAAACACCTCCATACTACACCTTTTATGTTAACATCTATTGGACAATGATCTAATTAATATCTAGCTCCTAAAATTTAAAACACAGTTCCTGTCGAAACTAAACATACAGTTAAAATTACATCATAAAAAAAACTTAAGCACTATATATTTCAAGAGTCAAGAATCATATTTCACAACTCGTTTTTTTTTAACAACTTACCTATCTTATATTCTTTATAACTGGAACGTTGAGACTTTTGTACTAACTACTAGTATTTACTCGTAACCACTCGTAACTCATAACTACTCGTACATTATTATTCATACTACTGGTCTTATATGATTTATCTTGTCTTATTTTTCTAAATTTTGTTTCATAATTATTGTTCTTCTTAATAAGTGTCTAGTCACTTATTGAGTATATTTGTTTATTTGTAAATATATGTGTTTATTGTACTTATTATGGTTGTGTAATATTATTATGAATTTAAGTTGTTTGTGTACGCTTTTTATATTTAGTTAGTTGTTAATACTGTCTAACATTTATAGATATATACATTGTTTATATTTTATAATCTACTATTTATCCAAATAAACATTAAAATTATTATTATTATTGTATAGGTTTTCATGATAATACGCTAATACCTACTCATCATAAAGTAGAAATGTAATTCTTTTAAAAACAATAAGCGTTATCTCTTTCACTTTTTTCACTTCTGTAAAGTTTACATATGAATTAGGAAATAATAGAAAACTTCCATTTTTAGATGTATTAGTAATTAAAAATAGTGAGAATAGGTTAGAATTTGTTACATATAGAAAAGATAACAGTACGATCAGATATATGCCTAATGACTCTCACCACTGCTATCAACATAAAATGGCAAGTTTTAATTTTCTTGTCCATCGTTTACTAAGTTTCCCTCTCAGTAATGAGAGGTTCGAAAAAGAAAAAGTATTAATTAAAGATATAGCTGTGAGTAATGGTTATCCTAGAGATATAGTTGAAAAACTAATTAGGAAGAGTAAATTTAAGGACACATTTCGTAATTCTACGACCTTTCAAAAGGATATAGAGACTCCAAAATATGTATCCATCCCGGTTTACTCGTGGTTTGAGTAAGGTCTTCAAAAACGTGGGTATAACAGCGATTCATTCGTCGAGTAATAAATACAACAACTTTTAGACAATCCAAAGGATAAAATTGTTCCAAATGAAAGGTCTGGGATTTACGAAATTAGTTGTAATGATTGTGATCGAAAATATGTTGGACAAACGAGACGATCAATTAACACCACTTGGTTGTTACTTGGTTACTTGGTTGGTACTTGGTTCGCGAAACGCGCGCCGAGCGAAGTGAAAGTGTTTTGGTATTTATGGAAACTACTCCGAGTGTAATAAGAGTTATAATTAATGTTATACATTTAATCTATCAATCATGCATAAAGTTTTTTATGAATTGCGGGCATAAATGGATTTTATGAACCTACCGGTGCTTTGCTAGCTCACACTAGTGCCATAAAAACCTTGTTATGCCCTTAATAAATAAATGCTACGTATTTAACGCCCATAAAAAATATCATTTATGTTCAATATATATATATATATATATATATATATATATATATATATATATATATATATATATATATATATATATATATATATATATATATATATATATATATATATATATATATATATATATATATATATATATATATATATATATATATATATATATATATATATATATATATATATATATATATATATATATATATATATATATATATATATATATATATGTATATATATATATATATATTAGCTTTGAAATTCTTTGCTATTCATATTTATTTTGTGAAAAGTAATCTTGGGTTTGTAGCATTTCATTACATAGAAATAAGCAACTAGACGAATAAGAAAGAAAACACACTTACCAGTACTATATCTGGACACACATACGGAAATGAATCACTATGCATATGAAAACGAACCACTTAGAAGTTGTACAAGTTCTTTCACCTTTCTTGAGGATCTTCAGAGCAGTATACGATTTATTTCATTGATCATTCATACTTGAATTTAAATTACCAATACACCAACACTTGCAGTGACATTTTATGACATTAGTTTTTGACGGAACTCATTCTTAGAATACACAAACCTAGTCTACTATTTATATTTGTTCTATTTGAACATATTATATATAAAAGCATTAGGCATACAGTTATCCAGAAGATGTTCTGGATAACTGTATGCCTAATGCTTTTATATATAATATGTTCAAATAGAACAAATATAAATAGTAGACTAGGTTTGTGTATTCTAAGAATGAGTTCCGTCAAAAACTAATGTCATAAAATGTCACTGCAAGTGTTGGTGTATTGGTAATTTAAATTCAAGTATGAATGATCAATGAAATAAATCGTATACTGCTCTGAAGATCCTCAAGAAAGGTGAAAGAACTTGTACAACTTCTAAGTGGTTCGTTTTCATATGCATAGTGATTCATTTCCGTATGTGTGTCCAGATATAGTACTGGTAAGTGTGTTTTCTTTCTTATTCGTCTAGTTGCTTATTTCTATGTAATGAAATGCTACAAACCCAAGATTACTTTTCACAAAATATATATATATATATATATATATATATATATATATATATATATATATATATATATATATATATATATATATATATATATATATATATATATATATATATATATATATATATATATATATATATATATATATATATATATATATATGAGTATGTTTATGTTCATGTTTGTTTGTATATGAGTAAGTACATGCCCGTCATAATATTCGTGAGGGAAAATAGTAATTTATTAAATTTGCCATTATCTCAATAGCAGTCGACAGAGGCAAACAAACATACGAGACTATAGAAAACCAGCCCCTCGTCTCAAAATTGGTCAATCAGAATACATAACAGCGATATTCGTTCTTTACATTATATCATATATTAAGTGAATAGATAGTCAGTGCCTATGTTATATTTTCTCACTCTTAAATTGGACCGGAAACTCAAAGCGTTGGGTCGTATGCCAGAAAGAGAGAGTCTAAAAGTGAGATGCAGTACATATGCTCGCGTACGTGACCCACCCCAACCCGAAGTTGACCGCGTCTTCTGAACTCCTTTTTGCAGCATTGATGCCAGTTTTTTTAAGTGAAATAGAAAATAAAGGATGCGCAAATAAAATGTTATATTATAATAATATTTATGTTTATCTCTATTCAACTTAAAGAAAGAAGTAAGCAACCCCAACTCATCACACTATTATTGGCTCTCTGGCTTAGATGGGGTGGGTGGCTGACTAATATTGTCTCTCCATTGGTAAGACGACATGCGCCTACTTGTCTTTATGGCTCAGAGATTAAAAAGTATTAGGATATAAGTATCACTCCTATAATGTGTTTGGTATTGTTATTATATTCTTTATATAAACGTGGTGTTAATGTGTTATTGGAAGTGCGATATATGTGAATATGACTGGTAATTAAAACTGTGAAACGGGACAAAACCCAGACGAAATAAGTGTGTGTTTGTAAATTGTGGAAAGAGTCGCGACGACTCCAGTTTGCATCAATACACTTTTCCAACTGATGAGAAGCGTAGCAGACAATGGATTGCTATGTCCGGTGTTCTTTGTTCTTTGCTATTCATATTTGTTTTACGAAAAGAAATCTTGGGTTTGTAGCAAATCAAATACGTTAATTAAGCAGCAGGCATATTAAGGCGGAACGCAATGGAACAACGGTACTGCCGACATGGGATCTCTGAAAGCAGTTAATCGGCAACAGGTAATATTCTATACAGCAGATAGTTATTAGGTTTTAATAAAATGTGTAAAAATGGTACCTCTTAAATGTACGTTTGTTTCAATACATTTTTATAGCGTTATGGGTATGTATATTTATTTTAGGTTTAGTCCACTCTAATCTTCCCCAACTCATCTTTAGGTATAAAAAGTAATTCATGTTCCAACTGACTGTTTAATTTAGCCAAGTATTTTCAGATTTATTCTCCTTAGTATTTAGTAGAAGTCCCCTACGTATTTTTCAAAGTTTAATCTTAAACAACTTAAACTGGAAATGTAAGGCTCCTGTATGACTGCAGGTAAGGTAAGTTACCTGCCTTAAATGCTTTACTCATATTTTACTTTAGAGCTTTAATAAAGTTTCATATAATTATACACAAATATAAAAGAATAAAAGTAAAAGGCCTTAATGCTTAATAATCAACATATTCTTGGGCCTGTACTAAGTAGCTATAACAATTTCAAATATAAACTTTTTACTACCTATCAATGATGTACTACGTCTACGTCGTTTCTGGCATAAAATCATCCAATTAATGGATTTTTAATAAATATTAAAATTTGCTTTCCGAGCAAAAAATTAACGAAGAACATTTCGTACTTTTCAACTAACTAGCTAACTAATACCAAATAATTTTATTAAATTATAATACCTCTGGTCACGGGATTTTTAAAATTAATTAAAAACGCTTGCCGATGGCTAGCAGCTGCTTTTATTAACGTTTTGATTTAAATTGTTTCAAAAATCGGCTAAACGACCTTGAATGGAACACACCTGAACAAAATCTTGAATGGAACACACCTGTTACTTCAAATAAATTAACATAGAAAAATATTATTGGATTTATTTTAAAGTAAAATACATCATCTCACAATGAAATGTTTTTTTCATATCTGCATATTTTTTATTTTGATATATGTACCTAACTAAAGAAAGTGTTATACTATTTTAAGGAAATATTGAGTATCCGTTTATTAAAATAATACGTTTACTTAGCATTTAAACTTGCCACGTAAATTTGCCATACTCATAAAGGAAAGTTTGTTTATTGAATAATTCGGTTACCCATTATTATACACTATTTTCCTTTTACTTAATCCCAACTTTAATATATTATGTATATTTAAAAGAGCGAAAAGTAGAAATAATATAAACTTTCCTTCTGCACTTGTACCACTCTAGGACAACTACGAAAATCTCAGAAATAAAAATTGGAATTTCACGAATGAGGAATTTTATAAATTATTATTCCATACTGTGTCGCAAGAATGGTTACCCTATAAGGATGGAGGGAAGCAATGCAAACATTTCTCAACCCAATGACTTGACTGGTCCACTAGGATCAATGGTTTCACATTTTTATATTTTATGTGAAACAGGAAAATAAAATAACAAGAACGTATTAACTAAGAACGCTATGCTGATTTATTAGTCATGGCGAGGGCATCATAGAGGGGGCCCTATGCTTATATACACGGCTAGTTTTAACGCTGCCAACTACCAGACAATAAAATAATAAATTTAAAACATGCTATGGCCTTTGTGTAATTTATTTAGGCTCCGTTAGTTAATATTTTTTATTCTGAGCTATAACAACATGTATTAACGGCTAAATATATCGGCATAATTGATTTAGTCCACGGTTAAATATCGGCAGATACGTGGGAACATATGACACTATCGCACGTCACAGAGTATATTTTCAGGTTATTATGCAACAAATGCACTGTAAATGTTGTCAAAAACCCCTTTCACTGTTAAAGTTCAGCAGGAATAATTTCAGTCAGGTTTGACTTCGAAATTCTCAGTACGATGTCAAGAGTGTCTTCCACTGAATTCAGTGGTTACGGGAAAAGTATGGGAAAAGTACAGACGTAAGCGGACAGTGCTACGAGATTTAAACGCCAAATATGTCCTTTGCGAGTAATTTTATATATTCTCGAAACACGAAAATTGGGTATTGTAACTTTAGATTTCGATATTTTTTTATCAACGAATGGGTTATCAACTGATTGTTACTTCATTCTCTATTTTACAGGTGCAAGTGCTCTAAATTCGGTTAGATCACACACAAATTGAAAATATGCTTCATGCGGTGAATATTATTTACGAATGAATGAAAATTATTTACTTTATAATAATTGAATATAATCATATTAAGACTTAAGCGCGCCGCTCAATCATATATGCTGCGTACATATGGGTAATTATGTGTGCCTGCGTGCGTGTAATGCTTGATTAAATTCATCTTAGCCTTGCAGTTCCTTTTTATCTGCTGTCTTCTTTTTTCAAGATTTTTTTGTTTGGTCAAAATAAACAGTGTGGCCAAATATCCTCGCACCAACAGAGCCATTCGTTATTTTTGTTCCGATTTTTTTCCCATATTGTCTTGAACATACGTTGTAAATTACTGAGTTTTTTCATAATTGTTGTTCGTGAAGATTTAATCTATCGCTGAAACAATGTCTCTATTTCTTCTGCAACTTTTGTCGAATTAGCTCAATTTTCAGACTGAACTTTCATAAGACTCCATGTGATGTAACTCTAACACAAAAATCGGCCAACACTTAAACAAAAAAAAGTTTTCTTCAACGCCAAATGGTTCCATACCCTCTTCTTGGTAAGTTGTATAAATTACATCAATGATACCAAGCCACACATTTAATGAAAAGTGTAAGTATGTTGAAACGTATTAGACGAGGTAGAAAGTCTCGAGTCTAAGAACGCCTGTACGTGTTGGATAATTTTTAAATATAGAGATATTGTCGCGTTAAAAAGTTCTGAAGAAAAATATTATATGGGTTGATTTTTTTACCACTTTGTAACAATATATGCATCAGGGTTACAAAAATTTTCACAAACTGGCATTTTATTAGTTCAAGTTGTTCGCCGAATTTCATTCTTCTAAATTTTTCTATGGTGGAGAAAAATAAAAACAGTTTTTTCCCAAATTTTAGACGGCTGTAACTTGGAGGGGAAGGGGGTTTGGAAAACAATTTACATGAAAGACGCACCTTAATTTTTGCTGAAAAATCACCCCTTGTATGTATGTATGTATATGGGTCGGAGTGTAGTGGAAGGTAGTGTTACACTCCCATTCCACCACAGCACTTAGGTCTCATTAGGCCCTTTGTGCATTCCTCCTTTTTACTTGAGTACTTTTCCTCAAACCATCCTATTTATTACGGGTGGCCTGGTGGCATAGTCTCTACAATTTGTATGTATGATAGTATGGTTCTGAGTTACCGAGATTAATTACTCTGGTCCTCATTACCATTTATCTGGGACCACGCGTCCGCGGCAGATGTCTTGAGTGTTCCCAGGTCTCGGGCAGACGCCACAGTCCGGGCCCAAGCCTGCCTAGGTCACCCATCCAAGTGCCACCAACGCCCGCTCAGCATAACTTTGAAGATCTTACCGGTCAAGTCTAAGCGGCTAGGCAGTCCCATTCAGTCACCTTAAAAAATCACCCCTTAAAATCTTTCGCATTTATTTAGAGACGCCCTGTATGTATTTGTTTTATAAAAAGAGATCTTAGGTTTGTAGCAATTCATTACATACAGAAATAAACAAATAGATGAATAATAAGGAAGTCGCACTTACCAGATGTGTATCTGGACATATATACGGAAAAGGACCACTTAGAAGTTGTACAAGTTCTCTCACATTCATTGAGGATCTTCAGAGTGATGTACGATTTGTTTTATTGATCATTTATACTCATCGTGCGATTTGTTTTATTGATCATTTATACATTTAAAATTTAAAATATTAATACTTCATCACTTTTCACAAAATGGTTACTTATTTTCTCTATAAATCACGTACTTCAGTCAGAACCATAAACCCACTGATTCTCGATCTAAGCTAATAATTAATGATTCTTTCATTATAGCTGCGTTCACTTTGTAATTGGCCTCCGAAAAGAAAAAGAAAACATGTAGACATCAAAGTATTTTTGGTATATCTATTAGTCCAAAATCAATGTTGGTATGTTTGTTCTTCCAGTTTTTATTTAGAATTTTAATTAGCAGCCACAGTGTCTTTTATCAATCTTACTGAGTCAATTGGAAAATGTTTAGGAATTTACAGAATTAGTATTTATTAAATCCTGGTAAGTGTGGCAAGGGAAAGAATCATGTGCTGTGCCTCTATAGCATAGATCTCTGAATTCTCGGCAAGCATTGATTTGAATGAGGAGTAGAGAATGTATCGATATATTATTCTGGTTTCGTTATTCCCATTTTTGAATTTTGAAAGTCTTTCTCCTCGAAGAGGGCGAAGCATTTATCTACAGTAAAATCTCTTAATAATATAGTAAAACTGACGGTCTCCTAGGGGGTGCAAAAATAAATGCGGATAAGCTTTTTTGAGGGTCAATGGAGCTCTCCAGAGTCTTCAACCAAAAAAACCACACTCGATATAATTGTGGGTTTTTTACAATAGGCGTATTTCTATTTTTTTCCCACTTGTACAGGGTAAGTCTCTTAAAATTGACACCCCCCTTATCTCACTTATCCTTTGCTGATTTAACTCATTCAAAAAAGGAGTGGACGCGGTTTTTGATGAATTTTTATAATCTGAGAACGGATATTAAAAATCTCGTAAGATATACAGGGTGGAAAATAAAAGATGTTTTTTTTGCATGGAACACCCCGTATATTTTTATACCAAAATAATGTCCCTAATTTTCTGAATAAAAAAATATCTAATTGTTATATAATCACTCCACCTGTTCGTGAGATATTACTAAAAACTTATCACATTATGGGTGTCAATTATAAAACAAAAAACATATCAAGATACCTCTGGAATCAATGCCATTTATTGAGATAGTAAATAAATAATATATAGGTGACAATAACAGTAACGAGTAATAACAATAAACAACATAAGCCTAATAAAAACAAATAAAAGTCAATATTAATACAGTAACACAATAGAGTAACACAATTTTATTTATTTACACGTAACGTAATTAAATATTTTCCACGTAACCACCACCATTCTGAATACACATTTGCCATCGCTTTATAAAATTGCTTCTCACCCTTTGAAATATATCACCATTTTGGTTTAATTCCTCAATTTTTACACGTATGCATTCTTTTAACTCATTCATATTATTAAAAACCCCAGTTTCCTATATATCTTGTTTTATCGTACCCCAGAGAACAAAATCCATAGGTGTTAAGTCCGGACTTTTAGCTGGCCAATGTATAACACCGTGCCTTCCTATCCAAATAGGATATTTTCTGTTTAGGTATTCGGTGACGTTCCTTGCAGAGTGTGGTGGTGCTCCATCCTGCTGCCAAATAACAGATCTGTTGTCCACTAAATTAATATTATCTAAATAATTTTCAACTGGATGTTGAATAATATCCACATAACGTTGTGCATTTAAGGGCCCATTTATAAATACAGAACCTACAGTAGCATCCTTGTGGTGGCACCACACGTTTACAGTTTGGTATCCTTGTTTTTTTATTTTTTTTTACAATACGTGGATTTTCCGCTGCCCAGTAATGTGCATTTTTTCTGTTAAAAATTCCCGCAGTAGAAAAATTGCTTTCGTCAGTCCAAAAGACATGACTTAGAAACTCATCATCTTCCTCTATTCTCTCAAGTATGTCTATGCAGAAGGTTAACCTGTCTTGAAGGTTGTTGTCGTCTACATATTGAACGGGCAAAATACTATATGGTTTAAAATTATGGCGATGTAATATTTTTATCACACTTCTTTGTGATATATCCAATTCTATTGCTGCGGCATAGGATGATTTGGATGGATTTTCAGCAAAATATAATAACGCGCTGAGTTCTGTGTCTTCTCCTGTTTTTGATCTTCGCCTTTCCCTTTTCTTCTCTCTCAGAGATTCGGTATTCCTAAACTTTGCATAAATGTTTTTAAAACTATTTTTGGAAGAAGGTAGCCTTTCTCGAAATAACCTAACATACTCCCTCCGAGCAAGAGACTTATTCTTGTTGCACTGAATATAAATTTCAAGTAACTCTTTTCGCTCTTCCAATGAATATACCATTTTCAAAATAACTTGCTTCTTTACGAACACTACGTATTTTTTACGCTAATATCTAAGAGAGTGAACTACTATCTCACAAAAAACTGGATGACATCTGTCAACAAATAAACAATGCAAATATGCATTGTTTCTAGAGGTATCTTGATATGTTTTTTGTTTTATAATTGACACCCGTAATGTGATAAGTTTTTAGTAATATCTCACGAACAGGTGTAGTGATTATATAACAATTAAACATTTTTGGATTCAGAAAATCAAGGAAATTATTTCGGATTAAAAATATATGGGGTGTTCCATTTAAAAAAATCATGTTTTATTTTCCATCCTGTATATTTTACGAGATTTTTAATAACTGTTCTTAGATTATAAAAATTCATCAAAAACCGTGTCTACTCCTTTTTTGAATGAGTTAAATAAGCAAAGGATAGGTGAGATAAGGGGGGTGTCAATCTTAAGAGACTTACCCGGTACATAATAATATTCTCTACACCTTGGCTTTATAAAAATTTTTTTAGCTTTCATATTTAACGCTTCACCGCGCATAATCTGAAATTATATTCATTTATTAATATGGTTCAGTAGATATATAAACAAAAGAATGTCAAGCTGATTTTTGCAGGGCTTTTCGAGAACTGTCTCCTGAGTCTCCACCCCAAAAAGTCACCGTCCAACCCCTTCCGTATTTTGCGCGATATGGGTTATTTCTCAGTATTGTGTCATATCTAGAATAATTTCATTTACATATACTATTGCTGCCGAAAAAAGTAATCCGTTGATTTTCTCGTTGTAAATATGGTTTTCATCAGTGACGGATCAATTATAATGTATTTTTTTTGGTGTTAACGGCGGCATGTCATTTTAATAATTCTCTAGGTGGATATTTATTTTCTCAGTTACCCAATGGACGCTTGCTCCAAGTTTGGCGATGACATAACCTTTTTCTACTTATATTAAAATAATTTTTAGTAAATTATTCTTTTTAATTTTTTATTAAAAAATTAAATTTTACCCCACAAATGATTTGTTATCAAAATAATTTAATTGATATTACTCATGTAATTGGTAATAATTTTATTTATTTTTATTTATTATTTTAGACTGTTAGTTTGTAACGAAGTCTATATTTTTTATTGAAGGACTAGGGCATTTTTTTTAATAGAACATAGTTACAAACAGGTAAAACATAGATAAAAAATTCTTAAACAATATTTTTTTAGTCAATAGCTACATTTATACTTATAATAATATAAATTTAACACTTCCTTATTAGCAAGTAAGTCACTTTTCCCTTATGGTCAAATTGTAAAATTTATGATTTGAAAAGAAAAGTTTGTTGAACTATTTTGTTTAAGGGGCAAAGCGTTTACTTCGTGGGATGCGAAACCTTAAAAATATCACAAAAAAAGTAACACAAACATCTATACTCTATCCAACGAGAGAATGGACTTGCTTTGCGCATCGGCGACTAAAGAGGAGGGGCTCTGTAACGAGCTACGCAGGACCGTCATTCGATGAAATAAATTCGTAAGTAGGTGTAGGTAAGTAGGTCTCTTCGTACGACATTTGCGGATTGTCTTCCTTTAATTTCTTATATAAATTTATTATAATTATTTTTTGACTTTAATGCACGACCGAAAATTAAAAACAAAAATAAATCATTGACCACGGTTACTGGTGGTGAATATTAAATAAAACATTTATTATTATATTTATTTACCTGGCCTCTTTTATTCTTCTTAATTGGCGATAATGGTGGATTTATCTCGTCTCTGGCTGCTGCCATTCTTATAATAGATTTAAAACTTATTTCACAACCGTAAACAACGCAACTAAAATAACCGTACTTGCGAGACTACAAATACAAACTGTGAATAGGTAGGCAGTAGTAGGTACTTTATATAATTAGGTACCAGGTAGGTATCGGAACCAGGCGCCGGCCCTGGCTACCTGCTGAGCCAATTAAGACGTTGAGGGTGTTGAACTAATGTTCTAAGGGGCGGAGATCTGACCAAAACAGACGAATTTTCGCTCGAGTGCAAGTCCATTCTCTCGTTGGATACAGTTATAGTCTAATTCTTAGTCGAATATTTGTTATAAATCCTTTAGTAATAAATAGATATGTGTACAATGCCGCCTTTCTACTACAAAATATGCATTATTAGGTAAACATTTTTTTAAAATAAATGGTATATTTGCAAAGATGCCGCCTTTTAACTTAAATATTTATACTTGCCGCCTTTTACTTCCAAAATGGTGATGTTATGTCTCTTGCCGCTTTTTTAAAATTTCAAAAATCGTATTTTTTTTAATTTTTGGTTTTTAGTTAAGGGTAGGATCACTTTAGTCTAAAAATGCATACATCTCAAAATTGAAAAACATTCATTTGCCGCCTTTTAACTACCCACGGCAGAACTGACTGGTATCATTTATTTTGAAATCAAAAGTCCTTCCTTACATAATTCCCCAGCAATGCCAAACACAACATAAATATTGCGAATATTCTGCGATTTAATTATGCGTAGTAGATTACGTTAGTGCATTTTAGTCTAAGTCGCATAAATGGGGTGATATAACAAACTTGTGGCTGACAGCACTCTTACTGTTACAAGCTTCCTGATCCTTTCATATGGTTATCCAATTAATGTGCCATATCTTTAGTTTATGTTTAAACAGAGGCACGCAATTCTCCACCAAGTTCGCGTGTTTTCTTATTAAATTACCATCTACATAATTTTCGTGGCTTTCATACCATCAGCACGGTTTTAGGAGATTTTTTAATATTTTCATTACATTTAATTATTATATACTTACAGTGGCAAAAAAATGTACTCCAGTACTCAAGCCACTGATTAACTTGCAACCGCAATATTAATGGAGCAACATTTTTTAGAGTTAAAATATAAGAGGGTGAAGTTAATTCATGTAATAAGTTATTTAAAAATTCAATTAAGGAGAAATTTTATGAATCGGTATTGTGTATTTCCCCCGGGTATAATATCAAGGAAAAATGCCATATTGCGATACAAGCATAAAACTCGGCATTATTGTAATAAAATAATTTTACTCACAATCGGTTAGTAATTTATGGATTTCTAACCTTTGAAGTAATCGGGAAGCGACTTACTTACTTTACTTTCCCAGCTAGCCGGGAAAGTACTTTCCCGGCTAGCATCTGTCACTTTTCTTACCTGGAAATGTCAATGTCATTTTTGATTAAAAGATGGTTTAGAAAGAATAGAATCCACTCAACATTTATTTAACTCAGAAACAACAACAACAATAACAAAAAGAAAACTATTTGGAATTATAAATATTAATAGTTACATTGGAATTATGATTACTATTAACGGTTAAAGTAAGACCGTGTTGCTCAAAATGCGGAATTGCGAAATGAGTTTCAGAAATAGATGAAGACGCCGACGTTTCTGGATTTTCTACATGAGACAACATATTAGCAATTTTTATTTGTCCATGTAATGAATTCTCCACATATCCCTCTGCTACGGTGTTGGATTTCCAACCCCCCAACTTTTTCAACTGTAGGATGTCTCCACCTGTATTTGCTAATAATGTTGCTGAAGTACGTCTAAAACAATGTCCTGTAAACCTGTTAACATTTTCCAGCTTTAAATAAGTTGCTATTTTTTTGGGAAAACTTCCTATAGCATTATGCCCAAAAGGCTGTCGTGTAATTTTACCAAATCTTATTTGTAAAAAAAATCTATCAGAGTCAATGTTATTACGAAGGTCACAGTATTGCTTTATTATATTTATCCATTCCGATTTTGTAATTACAAATGTAAGGGAAGAGTAGGTTTTTGTGACAGGAATCACTATTATAATTCGATTTTCTAAAATATCCAGGTCACTTATTTTCATTTTTAAAAGTTCATCGCACCTACAGGCTCCGGAAATGCCAATAATTAAAGCAACCTAAAAAAATTTAATATAACATATATTTAATATGCACTAAATAAATTAAAATTACCTTTTGAGGAAGATATTCTATCGGGGCATTGTTTAAAAATGTATCGATGTCTGCTTCAGAGAAAACACTTGACTTTTTAGCTTGATATCCCACATTCTTCCTTTTCAAAAATGCCTTCAATTTTGCGTAATTACTAATATCAACATTATGCCTAAAGTTTAATACTGCTCGCAACATCGAATATCTTGACCATAATGTGGAGGCTTTACTTTGTTTGCTTATTTCACAAAAATAAGCAAGAAGTACCGTCTCAGAGGTAAGCTGCACACCTTTAGCCACGCACCATTTACTGTATAGTTCATAGGTGTTTTCATACCTCTCCCTGCTTTTTTCAGGAATTATTCCTGAAAAAAATTTACAAAAATTTCTTTCTCAATCTAGGCAATATTATACTATAACCTATGTAATTCGAGGATGAGAAATTAAAAAAAAATATATTACGTTTATCTCAACTAACCTTGAAAATATTTATTAAACAAAAAAAACTTTTTTTTGTACTTTTTTGTACAACTGTCAAAAAAAATTGACATTTCTGCATCTCCATTGATGCCTAAATATTTACTTTTTTTCACTGCCAAAATAATTCACAAAATAAACATGAAATATTACTTTTTGAAGAATTTATTTTTAACAGAGTCAATTATTAATTGATTATTCATCATAAAACAATTTCATTTATTTGAATAATAATTGATAGTAAAGTTTGAACAATTACTTCCAACATAAAATCCCGAAGACGTTCCATGCTGCTGCTGATCAGAAACGTTAGATATTTCTTGAAGAGTTGAATCCAAAATTTTATCAGATACTTTAATTTGTTTGGAAGAAGATGGAAAATTCAATATTTTGTTAGAAATCTCAATTTTGTTATTCAAACTATCTTCTATATATGCTTCTGCTGCGGAGGCAGATTTCCAGTCACCGTGATGTTTTATGGATGCAATGTTGCCCCCTGCATTGGCTAGAAGAGTTACATAGCTTCTCAGTGACCTGTGTAGCTCTTATAAATGTCTTTTCCAAGCCATTTTGCAATCAAGCTGGGAATTTCTCCTATTTTATTTATCCCCACATGTTGGTTAATACATTTTTCTACAATCGCCTCAATAGTAGGCTTTTGCGCTTTCAATTCTCAAAGCAAAGTACGCCATTTCCGATGATGACATAATTGTCATCCATTGCCACTTTAAAGCGGCAATAGTGTCAATTCCCGCTCGCTTCTATATCATTAAGTCCTTAGAAGGTGCTTGTCAGTCAAAAATGACACATGAGAAATGTTGCTAACAAAAAAAAATTATAAAAATCGGTTCATATATAAACATATGTCAAATTCATACAAGAAAACTCTGAATTAAGCGATTGTAGAAAAAATGTTGTATGTATTACGAGCACAAACTGCCATTGCCGCTTTTGAAAGAATACCTAAAAAATTCTTTCGCAAGCGGCAATGCAGTACTTTGCGCTCTTAACACACAAATAACTATTTCCTATCGAATATTTAAAAAATAATCTGTTACTTTTTGTATGAGGCGGCCGTAGTGCTCTATACTTGCGGTATATCTCAATATATCAGAATTTGAAACAGTAAACGTTCTTGCGCAATAGGTCTTCGTATCAGGTAACAATCAATATAGATCCAGCATCTTCAATGGCATCAATAGTTATATGTAATAATTCTTCACGGCGACAAGCACCGCTGATAGCCAAAATTAGGACAACCTACCAATAAAAAATATTGAAATTACTACTAATCTTACAAAATTATGATTATATCTGTACCTTATAAAGTAAATTTGTTTGGTTATCAGCATCTTGAATAAATTTATTGATATCATCCCTTGATAAAACTTTAGTTTTCTTTCCTCGGTATCCGACGCTTTTGTTCTTAATGAGCGGGACCAATTTTGAAAACTTCCTTATATCAATATTTTCCTTAACATTCAATGTACTTTTCAACATTGAGTAGACACTCCATATTTGTTATTGATTTTTCCTCAAAATGGCATATAAGCACATTTTCATAAACCTTTTTTACATGTTTCTTGTCGCACCATTCTCGAAATTGATCATATCACTATCATAATCAACATCCATCTTCATGAAAATAACTTGAAATTGAAGCAACTACGAGCAAACACAGTCAAACACGCGGCGTGCCAACAAACCGTTTCTATAGTAACGACACCGAAAGACCACTGGATACTGTGAAATTGTATTGGAACTATTGATAACATTAAGGATTGATAACATTAAGGAACATTCCATACATGTTGGAAAAGAGAAGTATTATTTAGTTATTTTGGACTTATTTTTTTCAGATAGGAAAAATTTTTGAATACGATTTTACTGAAAACAGTGAATAATACTTTCAACACAACAGTCGTTTAAAAGCGATACTCATCGGGGCAAAATACCACGTCAAGATGTATTAGAAGTATTTATTTTTAATATATTTCAGACGATGTAAATTCACATTAACAGTTGTACAAAAAATGTTGTTTTTATTTCGTGTATAAAATTCGTGTTTTCATGGCACATTCGAGAGAATTTTTGAAAAATTAACACTCATATGCCATTAAAAAAACACTCATTTTACGCACTTATTACAAAAATAACTATTTAGGGTCTTTCCATTAAAAAATTGCATACGACTTAATATTTAGTTTTATTTATTTCTTTATACCATTGTTTCAAATCTTGCGACAGCTTTTTTAACTATTGTAGTCCCAATTAAACTTTTAGTGACGTAATTAATACGGGTTAAACGAACTATGAAGCGGCACAATTAAATCGATTATTCAAGAGTTAGAAAAAACAGAGTTTAAATAATATTTTATATAAAGAATATTACATATATCAGCTAACTACATAAGACTACGAGTAGGAATAGAACCAAATATTAGCAAATAGTAACCAAATACAATAGTAATAAAATTATTGTTGTCATAGTGCGATTGATATACATGATATTAAAAAATTGTGAGACCATTTCCATACGATATTATTTCCCATAGTACTTATGTTAACTCGTCAATGTTTTTATTTAATTTTAAGGTGAGAATAGCAAGGTAAAGAAATTAAGCTAATTGTCTCACAGATACCTTATTCCCTGCAGACTCGGCTTAATTTATTACCCTGTAAAACGTACCATCCATATTTCACCATACCACAAGAAATATTTAACGTCGTTAAACTTGATACAGAATTTGCATACCATCGTACAATTTTACCGCAATTGCGTAATAAAAAATGACCAATTAAGAGTTCCCATAATTAAATCTGAAAGGATTTGGAGAAAAACAAATATGATAAAATATCATTCTATGCATGCAAAGTCAAGGGCTAAACGAATAATTTATAATTGGGCTAATTGCGCAGCCAGAATGTTAAATTGTAGATATTAATGTTGGCATCCAACTAACTCTTATGTATTTGTTCTTATTGCAAACATGAAAGTTTTTGAAACAAAGTTATTTCGAATGCTGCGGTTCCTTGTTAAGTTAAATGAAGTTATTCCCGTTGTGCAGCCTCAAGTTAGTCTATTTTTGCACAATGCTGACTATAAAATCGTATTCAGAAAATTATTTACTGTACAATATTTTGAGCGTATCAAATCTGAATGAGAACAAGTAAAATTTCGAGTTAGTCTATACCGGAGACAGTGAAGATGCCAATCTCCCCGGCGAGGAAGATCCTAGATGAATTATCAGGACCTTCGTCGTACAGCAACATTTCTGTCGATAGTCAATAAGAATATCACATAATCACATAGTAAAGGTATGTACACACATAGTACACCAGAACCACGTTACGTTTTACTATAGTAAAAAGCAACGAGGTGTGAAGTATTTTACCGGATAGCGATTTATGAAATTAGATCAACAACTAAATAATGTGTGAAGTTGCACATATATATATATATATATATATATATATATATATATATATATATATATATATATATATATATATATATATATATATATATATATATATACATATATATATATATATATATATATATATATATATATATATATATATATATATATATATATATATATATATATATATATATATATATATATATATATATATATATATATATATATATATGTTTGTAGCATTTCATTACATAGAAATAAGCAAATAGACGAATAAGAAAGAAAACACACTTACCAGTGCTATGTCTGGACACACATACGGAAATGAACCACTATACATACGAAAACGAACTACTTAGAAGTTGTACAAGTTCTTTCACCTTTCTTGAGGATCTTCAGAGCAGTATACGATTTATTTCATTGATCATTCATACTTGAATTTAAATTACAAGTATGAATGATCAATGAAATAAATCGTATACTGCTCTGAAGATCCTCAAGAAAGGTGAAAGAACTTGTACAACTTCTAAGTAGTTCGTTTTCGTATGTATAGTGGTTCATTTCCGTATGTGTGTCCAGACATAGCACTGGTAAGTGTGTTTTCTTTCTTATTCGTCTATTTGCTTATTTCTATGTAATGAAATGCTACAAACCCAAGATTACTTTTCACAAAATAAATATGAATAGCAAAGAATTTCAAAGCTAATATATATATATATATATATATATATATATATATATATATATATATATATATATATATATATATATATATATATATATATATATATATATATATATATATATATATATATATATTTTGTGAAAAGTAATCTTGGGTTTGTAGCATTTCATTACATAGAAATAAGCAACTAGACGAATAAGAAAGAAAACACACTTACCAGTACTATATCTGGACACACATACGGAAATGAATCACTATGCATATGAAAACGAACCACTTAGAAGTTGTACAAGTTCTTTCACCTTTCTTGAGGATCTTCAGAGCAGTATACGATTTATTTCATTGATCATTCATACTTGAATTTAAATTCAAGTATGAATGATCAATGAAATAAATCGTATACTGCTCTGAAGATCCTCAAGAAAGGTGAAAGAACTTGTACAACTTCTAAGTGGTTCGTTTTCATATGCATAGTGATTCATTTCCGTATGTGTGTCCAGATATAGTACTGGTAAGTGTGTTTTCTTTCTTATTCGTCTAGTTGCTTATTTCTATGTAATGAAATGCTACAAACCCAAGATTACTTTTCACAAAATAAATATGAATAGCAAAGAATTTCAAAGCTAATATATATATATATATATATATATATATATATATATATATATATATATATATATATATATATATATATATATATATATATATATATATATATATATATATATATATATATATATATATATATATATATATATATATATATATATATATATATATATATATATATATATATATATATATATATATATATATATATATATATATATATATATATATATATATATATATATATATATATATATATATATATATATATATATATATATATATATATATATATATTATATATATATATGCTTACTCAGCTCTGCTTACAAGCTCACCTGCCGCCATCTAGTGGTGGTACTGGATAGATGCTACTCTTGACACGTAGCGTGTTTATTTATGTAGGTACTGGTTTTAATTGATATGAATTTGGAAAAACTTTTATGATCTGCTTACTTTTGTTTATGTTGAAGTATTCCCTGCTTCTTCTGCTACCTTAAAACACTGATTTATACCTCTTATATTCTCCTTGGGAACGCCGTACTTGAAATATCGTATTTTCAAGTCAAATCACACTAAAACTTGGTTAATTCTCTCTCTAATTATTTACCCGTTGATATCTCACTATTATAGCACAAAATTTCTTATTTAACGTAGATTTTAACTATTATATTTTACAAAATTTCTAGACACATAAGCTTAGCTGCCGTTTATTCAAGGACGCTATCACCACTCTCTTGGTTTGTTACTCGTTTCTACGGAAGTTTCTCCATTTTAAACAATCGAAGTTCCTTGACAACGAGTGTTATGTTATATTACTCTCATATAATGTGACCAATCATATTGCAGCTAATTATTTTATTTATTTAGTTTACCTTAAATGTTGTTAAATTTTGATTTAGACAGTTCTAATTCTTCATTCTACATAGGATTTACACATCATATTCACTCTCACAAATTCGTTTCAATGTTCATAATACAGTGTTCATAATACCTGTACCCATCTGACCTCAAAACGTTTTACTTCAGGATTATAATCCCGAACCCCTATACTGATGTAACGCATTTACAATTTTACGTCCAGTTATACCGAGTTTATCTTAGTGTGATTTACCATAATGTTTGTTAGGACTTGTCTATTTTACGATTAAGTTGGATTTAGAATTTTGCGCTGATAAATGACTTTAATACTTTTAATTTACATACTGGCCAATCAGATGATTTCTCGTACCTGGTCTGTGCCATGTGTAGAAATGCTTGTTGGGACTTTATAGATTGAATCTCAGTACACGTATTACTTTATAATTTAACGTGTTTATTGTGTTTTACCTCTATATTTGAGCTCTGGATAGTCGTTTATCTCAATATATATATATATATATATATATATATATATATATATATATATATATATATATATATATATATATATATATATATATATATATATATATATATATATATATATATATATATATATATATATATATATATATATATATATATATATATATATATTCTAGGTATTTATATTAAAAAAAGACATGTCGCCTAACTTTAAATATATCGGTATTCCGGTTTAAATTACTGGAAGTGTTCCTAGATTCCCGTCCAGGGCACTCACTGTTGATGTCCTCGGGCAGTGAAAAGAAAATGAATTGAGTCGCCGTTCCTTGTTTCTCGGGGTGAAAAGAATCTTGTGTTTGCATCGGCGAGTAAAATACGGAACATTCTCGAGGGTATTGGAAAAACTCTTAAAGGGTCAGAATACCAGCTAAAGGTGTACAGGGTTTACCCACCCTTGGTTTTTCATTATCTATTTATATAAAAAATGTAAACCGATAGTGAAATGAGGATGTGTTGGCTTATTTAATAAGAAAGTATTGCATGAATTTTTTTTGTAACTGTCATATTTTGTTTCAAGAAATGATACACAGAATGAGTTTTTTGGGATACACAGAATGAAGTGGGCTGAAGTGTGGTACTTCTTGGTATAATCGTATTGCTGGGTTCGATTCCCAATTTCGCATGCCGACCGGAAAACGGACTCTTTCGCAGCGGTTGTTTCAAAGCTGTTAACCTGAAGGGGCAAATATAAAGCTGCAATTAGGATATAAAAATGTTATTATGTCATACAAAAAATTTTTGCTCTTCATTCTTTTCTAAAAAGTATATGTTAGATTTATTGTTCAGTCTGCAAACCCAATTATTACGGTACTTCATCAATATAAAGTTGTTTTTTTTATGAAAGTCATATATTTTGTTAATATCCTAGTTTCATATTTTATTATTTATATTTCCTAAATAAATTATATTATTGAATAGTTTGACTTAATTGGCAGATTGTACTTTTATGATAAATTAAATTTACTACTAAATTTTTGTGTTATTTCGAAATAGGTACAGTCATCTAATCATCTACATGGTTTAAAAAACGAAATTTCATAATTAAATGTTGGAATGACGGTTTTCTTTAAATTCTCTAGTATTAATTCAACAATTGTACCGGATATTGGCGAACCGTTGCACAACCATATAGTATATATATAATATACACTGTTTCAAATAAAAAAATGTTAAAATACCTCCTTCTTCGAAATCGATTTTAAACAACAGTGAGAATAAGCACGTACGGCTTTCGATATATTAATTTTTCCGAAGTGTCAGACACACGAAACAACGCTAAACATAAAACAAAGTGAATGTAAATATTTCCAATTGAATATCTAGCATACAGTTATCACTTACTGTGCAAAATCCAGCGTGCATTTTTATACATCAGGGAAATTTTCACTGAAAGTGAAATTTTAATATTTTCTCATTACCTACCCGCTTTATAAATAAAAAATAGGAACAGATATTTTTTTAATTGGGAAAATCCGCTTTTAAGAGAATAATCCCCTAGTGGATTTACCCAAAGCTAGAGTCAGGGAGTTAAAAGCATTCGATCGAACATTTTAAGACTTTAAAGGAAACGAAGGGGGCAACATGAGACTTGAATATTTGATTATCCACAGGATAATAATAGGTAACTAAAAGACATGATGAAATTTTGCAAACACTAATAGTAAGACTGATAGCAATAAAATATAATGGTTAAAGGGACAAAGTTACCACAAAAAAAACAGAAATGGGAATTTGAAAATATATCAAGTGCGATTAAGTTTTTGTACTAGTCTTATAACACCACTCCTTTTAATTTAGTTTACCTAAATTAAATGGCCTCTCATCCAGGAGATATTTATTGATGGATTTTTATTTTGCCTATCGGCTGCTCAGATTTTTCCGGAGGTCGTGGATAAATGGATTATATGGTTAGTTAGAGGCTTTTATAGCACTTAGGTACCCTTAGATATATCACCTCAGAAAAATGACGGCTTGATAATTACAGACTTGATCTATCCCTACTTTTAATATATATTTAAAAGATAAGTACTTGGACGCCATGTCAGCAGTACTAGAGGAGTGCGGCATACCGCAGAAATGACTAGACAATAATTATCCGCTGTAAATTCTGTGAATCAGATCTCTACATTTAAAAAAAAAGAAATGTATTTCTAAAACAATATATTCACAAATAAGTATGTGTACCAGTGTATGGTTTACAGGATTACTTAAAACTAATTAAAATTGACAATTAATAAGCCTGAAGAGCTTTAAAATGACTAACGTTTAAAAAGTAGCCTGAAGGGCTCTAAATTAAAACAATAGAAAATAATCGTGACACCAAGTCAAGCGGAAAAATTCAACATTTACAATGAAGTGTTACTATTCACTTCATTCACCTTGGTAAAATTGACAAGTTGAAATATTACGTAAGATCTGGTAATTTCTGAGGCTAATAAAAATATACAAGGTATACCTTTCCTGGCAGGCTGTGAAGTTCCCCTCGCTAGGTACCTAGGATGCAGCTACGGCTCGGAGGTCTAGCAGAACTGGAACGTACCCTCTAAGGGCGATATGTACCACAATAGGTGAAATGTTAAAGTAACGGGAGGCGATATCAGGAATTCAAGCTATGATGGTGTTCTCAGCTTAGTCACCAGAGGAATTGGTTCTCGGTCATGGCATCAAATTATAGAAGGAAAAATTACCAGTATCAGGTTTATCTTTACAATAAAGAAAAAATATGTATAAATTTCCGCTTGCACAAGATATCAAGAGCAAAATTTATAACTAAAGTGAAGTTAATAAAATAATTAAATTAATAGATCAAAAAAATGAGCTTTAATAAGATGTTAAATCCAACTAAAAAGAAAATTCGGCCAAATGGCGAACAGTTACTTAATTATTCAAGTACTTAGGTTGATTGATATATTATTTATTTGATAAAACATCTCAACTGGAGATGAAACTGAAATATCAAAATATATAATCTATATATTTTGCAATATATAGATAATACTATAATATTAAAACTGTTAAAAGTAATTTTGATTTTATATTCCCAAAAATTAGAGAGATACAGAGATAAAATTATCAGAAAAAAATTTATAAATAAAGGAATGTGGTATGCAAATTAATACTACATACGCGAAAAAACGTATAGAAAGATAAGTTAAATGATGCTCCTTTCCGATATGTGAAATATAGAGAAAATATGGCCTAAGCCGTAGAAGTAATGTCTACTAATAATATTAAAATATGCTATTATTCGGTATTGTAAACTTTGCTTTCAGAACCTACACGGTAGTATAAGATCGAACGATAAGGTACGATACACTATTAAATTAAATATTTACTTAATTTAAAAAAATAATGGGGTAATAATATACCAAAAACAATATTGATATATACTCGTGGGTCCATATATCCACAGCTTACCCAAAGTATGCACCTTTGCTGGTGTTAAGACAATAAAATCAAATGTGGCCAGAAGCCTATTTCAAGGTCGAAACAGCAGAAAATAAGTCGTATAAATCGACGTAATCTATATTCCAGCTACTAGGGTATATCTGTAGTATATACATATATATATATATATATATATATATATATATATATATATATATATATATATATATATATATATATATATATATATATATATATATATATATATATATATATATATATATATATATATATATATATATATATATATATATATGTATATATATACTGAAATCCCATAACAGACCAACAGATATCATATTCCATAAAGTAGTTGGAAATATGCAAATAAAATAAAAGTAGTTTAGGTATATTCTTCCAATTGTTATTTCTAATGCAGCAGTATGGTATTTTTTATAAAATATGTATGACGTCATACCAGAAGCCCTGCCAGGAGCTTTTTTTTTATTACCTATACAAAATTATGCGGAATCAAAATTTTAAATCCACATGTCCATATTTTTGATACTTTTATTATTCTTGTACAGTTTCTTTGCTATTCATATTTAATATGTGAAAAAAAATCTTGGGTTTGTAGCAATTCTTTACGTACAGAAATAATCAAATATATAGAAGAACATTCAAAGGAAGATACTTACCAGTGCTATATAGGTATGGATTGATCATATATTATATATTAATATATATTATATATTTTTTTGATTATTCGTCTATGTAGATGATCATTTCTATGTAATGAACTGCTACAAACCCAATATTTCTACTCAATTTATACATCAAATATAAAATACTTACCTTCTATGAACTGGCGTCCCTTTAAAAACAGAAGAAATTGTATTAGAAAATATTCAGGAATAAGGAAAGGAAGGTAAAAATGCATAGTAACTATCAAGATATAAACATTTAAGTAACAAAATAAGGTAAGGTATTTTATTTATAACAAAATTGAGCAAGCAATGTAAATTATAATGTAAAAATAATTGATCGAATTTAAGTTATATTGGATACGCATTACTCAGTATTAGTTCCTTGTTAAACTAGATAATTTTGGAAGCAGCAGCTTACCAAAACTTTGGTAATTGCAAATGTTATGGTAAATAATTGCCCGAAAAGGCTAGGAAACGGTATAACATAATAATACAGTAAATACATATATTCAAATGTAAGTGATACCTTTACGACCCGAGCAGCAAACTAATGCTGTTAACAACTTTTAGCGGAAATAAGTTTTCATAACTCGGATCTGAGAAATTCTCGAATGGTTTTTGGTAAACTATTTTAATGAATGCTGAAGTTCAAAAATACTCTTTTCCTGTTAGCAGTCTGGTATAAGCCTACCTATTATTAACTTATTTCCATGAGCTAAGTATTTGATTTCTATAATGGAGCCACAGCATTCCGGAGCAATATATTTAATGAATATGAAAGATGATTATGAATTCCTTGAGTTAGGTACTGTTCCCTCAATATTAAATTCCGTACAAACTCACACGAGTTTGTACGGAGTTCATCTCCTATCGGTATTTGAATTTTATTCTACTCACGTCCATAAAATGTTATTAAGTAACTGATAGCAAACTATTGTAGGATCATCACAGTCATAGAATCTAGGAGACTGATTTTCTTCATGTTATTTCCTAAGTATGAATCTCATTCTTTCAGATATATTAATTAGTATGAAAGCAGACATGTCCATTTTTATACATTATTTTAATGAATCGTTGTCATTCATTTAGGTCAGATATAAGGTCCACGGTCTTATCTATTTTTTCACCTTATTCTTGGGATCTGGATACAAATAAATCAATAGGAATAAGGTCCGGAGATTTGTCGACAATTCTATTAGTACCTACTTTCATAATCCATCTATTTGGGGACATTTCGTCTAAATATCGATTGCCTGGCCAGTCTAGCTCCATATTTTTCCGTTAATCAGAAAAATCTAGATCCTTACCACAAAAGAAGTTTAATAATATGGTATCAAAAATAGTACCACATGGCACAAGTACCTAAGAATAGCTTTGCTGATTCAGTAGCATGTTAATTATCTTGATTTCGTTTACATTTCAAGTCATTTAGCAGATATGTTTTTCGCTTAACACTCTAAGCTCAATTTTATGCTCACAGTAATGTCATGAGGCCCAATCATGACCTCCAATTCGAACGGCGAACCGTAGATTGTTTGTGGTTACATATGGAAGTAGATTATATAGAGAATGTATTGTTAATAATTCAGCAAAATAATTAATTCACATGGTTTTGGTGCATCAACTTACTGCATATAAATATATATATATATATATATATATATATATATATATATATATATATATATATATATATATATATATATATATATATATATATATATATATATATATATATATATATATATATATATATATATATATATATATATATATATATATATATATATATATATATATATATATATATATATATATATATATATATATATATATATATATATATATATATATATATGTATATATATATATATATATATATATATATATATATATATATATATATATATATATATATATATATATATATATATATATACATATATATATATATATATATATATATATATATATATATATATATATATATATATATATATATATATATATATATATATATATATATATATAGGTTCGGTATATAAAATAGCTTGACTCATTTGGTAAACTTTCCATTCATTTATATTATATTCAATACGAGGAACCCTATCATAAATCAATAATTTAATATACAGTACATATTTTTAGATATATCTACTTGTCACTTTAGGTTGTTCCGTCATATCAGTAATTTACAATCTCAAAATTTCTACTTATTAACTTACTTTGGATCTCTTTAATAACATGGTTTCCTAATTTATTCCACCGTCTGACCTATATGTATTACTTAAACGACTTGAATAGAAATGTTGGAAAGTTATATGTATAATTACCCCTAACAACATTTGAACTAACGTATAACCTATATATTTTTATCAATAGAATGCCGTAAAAAGGTATTTTGATAGGTACATTCGACGTAATTTAGGACTTTGTTCTAAATATAAATATTTTTATTTCGTATATATAATTCAATCTTGTATAGCCATATGTTTGTGATCCATTTATTATTAATATGTCATATGGCCATACTTTGGTGTGCCATTTATAATACAACTTCTTTATTAGTTATGTTTATTTTATATTATTAAATTTTGAATAAAAATTTTTATTTGTATTTTAATATTTAATTTAAGAATTTTATAATTTATATCTTTATTTTGTTTTGCACTAATTTTGAATAGGATTAAATTTTGTATTTTAATTGTTATTTATTATTCACGTGAAGAAATACAGCAGAATATTTGCAGTCATAATAAAGGTAATACACACAATTCATAAAATTTAACAATTTTGTTTATAACCTTTTGCGAAGAAATCATATATCTTTAAATAGAGAATTGACCATATTAGTTAGGTTATCAAAATCCGGGCGCGAAATTTGAAATGAGTTCCTAAACACAATTCAGCAAATTTGATTGCCATATATTTCTTATGGGAGATTCAAAAGTGTGATTTTCAGACGGGAATTTCTCGGGTTTTGGGCATTTCTTAGTATTTAAATCTATTATACGTCAAACTTTAAACATATTTCTCTACAATTCAAGTCCAAATTATTTCTTAGAGCTATGAGTTAATTAAATAAATGCTTTTAAGTTAAATTGTCTGTTTTCCATGAACGTACGTCGCGTATTAGTTTTAACATTGCTTACGTAAGAGCGCCAGGCCAGCTGTAAAAGTAAGGTTATGTTATGATATTGTCGGTGGGTTGTTTAATTGTTTATTACTATTTTGGTACATGTTTATCGATTTTTTACATTAATGATGTAATAATATACCTACTATGTACACTTTTATGAAAGAATAAAGGAAAAAATGGGCTCAAATGTGGATTTCTCCATATAAATAATAATCGGGTAAGTACCTACCTAGATACAGGATTATTATTTATATGGACATTTTTGTTATGTAAGGTTTTTCATTAACTAACTAAACAGATACCGCACAGCAAACTTGATGATACTAATATGGAAAAGCCTTGGATAAACAATGGTATTGTGCTTTATACCTTTCGATCGAATAGATGTTCTGCACTTATTCCTATCATATGCATCCTCTGTTCAGGTCGGAGCAACCAAGAACAAGATACATCAGTTGATGCTGATACTGAATACTGTACTTTTAACAAATTTAATTAGTCATCAAATTGAAAAGATTTTATGTTAACTTAGACTACATATTCTGGCCTCTAGGAAAAAATCACTTATAGTTCCGAGTTTGATTAGGTAGGTACTCTATTTTCCCATTTTCTAACCAACACTCACAATCAATTATTTGCAATCATAAAAAACAGATAAGGCTGTGATGAAAACTGCAAAACGTGATATAGGTAAATCAAAATAAAATGAGATGAGAAGTTACCTAGGACACAAATATAATACAAACTCAGCGATGTTGCCACAAATATTGCCGGTTTTTAAATTAATACAATGAAATTATAATTTATTATGTAAGAAACTCTTATTAAATAAATTTATCCAAAACTTTACAGTACCTACACAGATACTGTGGTACCTACCTCTCAAGGACCATATTATGTCAAACCCCTACCTCTCTGAACCATTGGATCAAGCAACAACATACGTTTTTCATACAAGCATCGCCTTCTAAAATTGGTAATATTTTAATTCAGTCAAATAAAATATCAAACAATGTATTTATTCAACTTTTTTCACTAAGAGACTTTCTATATCACGTATACAACGCCCTGAACTTGAGTCCCCACGAGACATCAATACATTAATTTTTAAACTAGGAACCCGCTCCAATTTGAGATCATAACCTAACTAATATGGTCAATTAAAAAGTTTCTTGTAGTGCAAATCTTATCAAAATATCTACTTTGCTATGTATGCAACCAATTATACATGTATGTATGAACACTTTTAGGTAGGTATTTTAGTTATATTTTCAGAACTTCAGAGCTAAAAATTAGGAATACCTATAAATCTAGGGTATACGTAACTCCATCTACCTGCGTATGTATTAATCATTATGTAATGTATCTTGATCTCTAACCTTGAAATTTGCATACAACAAAGATTCCTATTATATAAATGAAAGAAGAATGAAAGAAATGGAAGAAAGAAGATGCAGGAAACGTGTTAAAACTGTAAGCTATTCGGTGAAACCGTCGACAATATAGATTTTTAGGTAGATTTTTACTTTAATAAGTAATCAAACATGGTTTTGACATACCTACAAGATGTGTTTGTATATGTACAATTTTTTATTTTAATTTCACTTATTGGAGCTCTTATATGGGTATTTTCGATATTGGTAAATATATATGTTTACGTATTCTACATAGAAAAGTTTTTACTTTTATTAATGAATTCTTGTTTAGCTAGCTTATCAAAATCTGATCATATAGGTTGTAGGTATACCTTTTATCATTGTTGGTGTTTTGGTAGGCCTTTTGTGGCCTACCAAAACCCTACCATTGGAGGAACTATTGGGGGATCATTGGGGTATTGTATATTCTTGGGAGTTTATATATCCTTTTTACCTATATTTTTTATCTTTTAACAATTAAAAACTGTGGAACTAATATTCATGCTTCATGCTTCTCAACAAAATTTCTGGCCAGCCAATAATTGTTTTTTTTTACTTTTTGTTTTTTACTTTAATTTTTTACCCTTCGTTTCACTCTGTTTTCTGGAAAACCAAGATATGCATTATGTTAGCTTATTGTCTGTACACACTTATGAAATTCTATTTTTCCGCACTATCACTTTGATTTTACATGTTTATGTCACATAGCAATGATTACTTAATATATTCTTTCATCGTATTTCTTTTTGATATTTCGTATTTCTTCTATATAATTTTCTATTTATTCAAGGTGTTACTTTTTGGTTCAAGCAAAAGTGGCCTTACTTGTGACGGATACTGTCATTCAAATATCATTTATATAATATTTTTACTTTAAATGAGGATTTAGATTCATTGTCACTCGCTTTGTAATCTACCATAATGCTATGGTACCATATGCTATATTTACTTCATTTAATTGTTAATTACTATGTTAAGTTATTGTTGTATATATTATACATACATTTTTAACAAAACTACAATAAGTACATCGGAATTGAAAAATTATTATTATTATTATGACATTTTGACAATGGTTTCTACTGATTTGACAATTTAAATGACCAAAAAAATACTTAATTATTTCCGCATAAGTATAAAAATTCTTCTCGGAAAACATTAATTGCTAATTCATTATGTATTAATCATCTAGAAACTTGTATTTTGGAGCCATGTCGTGAGTATTTAAGTGTACCTTACATACCTCCTTATGACATTTACCTACATTAAAAACATATTTATGCTGAAAATATTATTCTTGCTGAGCACAGAACTTGATCCAGATGAAAACATAAATCCATTTGATGGAATAATAACATCTTAAACCAAAACCAAAATAGGAAAACATCTCAACGGCGTATTATAATAGCGCAATAACTTACCTTAACAAATTGCTCTTTCAGTCACTGTTTGCATCCCAGGCCTTGATGATTTACGTAGAGCGTTGAGTTGGACTGCGGCTCACCATTTCATCCGTCTAAATCCCACTAAGTGATGCTTAATGTCGCTCAGCATAGATGGAAGACATCATGTGTGCAACCACCCGACCGCCCAAGTAATCGAATTTTATGATATATGGACTTCATTTAAGATAATTCCATGGAATTCTCCAAATAGGAGAGACAATATCCGTAGTAACGAATATCAACGATGGAAATATTTATTTCAGTGATTTAAACTGAGTAACCAGAGATATGTCTACTTCCATCATTGACACATGCCTATATTTATCTCGTGTGCAATAGGATGATGATACGTAATGAAATGTAACCATAATTGTGTACCGATTATTTTTGGTGCGCCTGATTATATTTAGTGTAACAATTTTATATCATTACGGGTTTAAAAAAAAGGGAGGCGACATTTTCTCCTCAGTGCAACTAGGCGGTTGAAGATATTAATATTCCATCCAGATTACTTGTACGTGGGAAAGGTTAAATAAGTGCGGCTGTGAAATTCATGAATCAGAAATGGTAAAATGTGGATCCTACGTGCCACAACTTTAACTCGTGCTAGGATTTCTATAAATTTACATTCACTAATTTACTGTATTAGTAGATAGGTATCAATCAGCGTTTTCTTGTCTAGAAATATTATTGTTTAAAAATATACCAAAAACAACCCCATTCTTACCTGTTTCAGATTCATAGCAACATACACAATCATTATACAAAACACAATAGGAATATTGTGTATTGTATACCTAGTCTTAAGTCAATTCATTGACAATCAATAACAATTGATTATTATGAATTAAAAATTTTGGAGCCTAGGATTTTGGAACTGATTTTAGATATACTCGGGGCGCTGAATCCAAATATGAAATCACTTTTTCTCTATTTGCTCTACTTTTTTTAGATCAGTGTCTTTTTTGACATGCAGTTCTACACGAAATGATCAGTTCAATTCCATTTAGTGACGTTTTAAATTATATATACAAGGATTGCTTCCTGTGTAATTGCCCTATCGTTAGTCTGCTCTCTAGTTAGTTCCAAGAAAATCCATCAGATGGAGTAAGTCTCCGATAACTATGATAACTATAAGTGACGTGAGTTTGAAAAGATAGCTTATCATGAATACTTTGGTGTTACGCTTGGCGATCAAGAGAAACCTGGGCACAGCATCAGGTTTGTAAGACTTGCACAGAACATTTGCGACAGTGGACTACTGGAAAAAGAAAAAGTCTCAAATCGGCATACCGGTGGTTTGGTGAGAACTCAAAAACCACTTCGATGACTGCTATTTCTGCCTAGTATATATTACTAGAATGAATGGAAACATCCGTAGAAAGTGGACCCGATTTAGTCTCTGCAAGACCGGTCCCTCACTCAGAGGAAGTGCCGTTCCAACGTTTCACCAGCTACTAGAGCTCCGTGAGGACAATTGTTGTGCCTCTACTGATCACGCTTATGATACTAATGAGGGTGATAGTGATTATTAGGGGATGTAAGATCTGAATGCAATTTTGTGCGTTCGATTCTACTTTTTAAAAAATGCATTTTTGCATATAAAAATATGCATCTTAGAAGTGAATCTCCAAGAGACAACAAATAAAAGATGTACAAGTCGGTAAATATTGATGGAAATGTGTCAATTTTTGTTACTCGAGAGTTTTTGGGGTCGTTGAACACGAATATCATGACAGCAACGGTCTCCGAGGTATCTGGTGCCCAGGGTGGACAGTATGAAGGTCGTCTCCTAGAGTTTCATGGAAATTCGTAACATAAAGTCGAATCTCGGACACCGTTGCCGTCGTGATATTAGTGTCCAGTGACCCAAAAGCACCCAAGTAAGTAACGCCTTTCGACTTTATGTTACGAATTCCCATAAAACTCTAGGAGATGACGTTCATACTGTCTACCTGGTACCATGGAGACCATTGCCGTCATGATAATCGTGTCCAGCGACCAAAAAGCCCCCGAGTTAGTAACGACTTATGTTACGAATTCCCATAAAACTCTAGGAGATGACGTTCATACTGTCCACCTGGTACCTCGGAGATCGTCTCCGTCATGATATTCGTGTACAGCGACCCCGAAAACCGCCGAATGAGTAACGAGTTTTGACTTTATGTTACGAATTCCCATAAAATTCTAGGAGACGACGTTCATATTGTCCACCCTGGACACTAGGTACCTTGGAGACCGTTGCCGTCATGATATTCGTGTTCAGCGACCCCAAAAACCCGCGAGTAGCAAAACTGGACTCATTTCCATAAATATTTACTATTTTTTTATTTTTTTTCTCTTCCAGATGCACTTCTAAAATGCATATTTTTATGTAAAAATGCATTTTCTCAAAAGTAAGTATCAATTTAGTAAGTCATCAATATACAATAATAACTCATCAATTTAGTTCCCAAAGTTTATAGACGCTCTCACTAATCTAACGCACAAAACTGCAGTAAGATCCATCTTACTACTCAAAAAATCGATTGTTATGCAATCTTTAGTGCTTTATTTCCTTGATTACAATTATTTAAGTATCCCGCAATTTATCTTCAATCACGGAAAAGGACAGACTTGCTATGGTGACGAATCATGTATGTCATCTTGAGCTTGCTGTTGTCTCAATTTCAGTTTCTGATATCAATGCCATCTGTCATTTTTTGTTAATAATTATTGCTATTTATTAAGACCCAGATATAGTTATGCAATGTATGCAAATTTTACACACGAGTGACATGTACATAAGTTCTGCTGAATTATACGAAGACGGCGGTGTAGTGGTCTAGGGCACTTCCTAATCAATTTAGAAACCTAACAGGAGCTGGATAGGATTCCACTATACGTGAAATACATTTTGCTTTGATTATCTCCGAGGATTTACTAACAAACTCGCTGCTGGGTGCTATTGCGGCCCGTAAATATTAATAAACTATCATACCTCATACTCATGTCTCTGATTTATAGGCGAACTATTGTGGTTGGAATGAGGGGTAGATTTTCATTGTATTATTATAACTAGTAATTAAATAGAACCACACTTGTCTAGACACTTTATCTTGAAATACTAAAGCTGCTTTTGGATGCTTAAGATTAGTTGCAAGTTGGCTATCAAAGTCGCGTGGGTTGGTGAAATTGGAACTTGCTGAGGTACGGGTCACGACGGGTATGCTATGGGATTAGCGCACTTCCAAACTTTTTCATACCCGTTCTCATACACGGTTCAGAGATTCCGTAAGTTGTCGATAAATCTACCACTAATAACACAAGACTTCCAGTCAGTCCTACAATAATAATCTCCTGACATATTTAAAAAAATTGCAGCTTTACACCAGATATCGTATAGACTTCTCCATGGGATTTAATTAATGCTCCATTTACGTAAAGTTCCAATATCAATTAAACAAAATATAATATTTACAACTTTTATTTTATGATATTGAGGACGCGTTTGTCAGATATATAATACATTTTTACAAGGATTATAGGTAGTTTAAGATCAAATGTTTGAAAGTCAAATTTAATGTTTTGAGTATCAGATATTTACAAGTATATACAAACCTTTATGTACAGCATTACTTCTTATATTATTTTAAAATTCTCATCTATCTAGTGTCATTAAAATATTTGCAAACAAAGCTAGAAGGATACTTATGAAAAGGGCCGTTGAGACGTCACTGCTGTTCGCATGTAACATGGCTGCCGGGTTTTCCTCTGAAAAGAAAAATAGCTTTAGAAACTACATATTTCACGTAACGTTATTTTTGAACATGTTTTATGAAATATCTATATCCATCAGATTATAAGAAGCTATTTCTAAGGATACAGATATATGAAATATCTATATCCATCAGATTATAAGAAGCATCCAGTACAATTTTTAGGTACAAAGTACTATTTTCATAAATCTGAATTTCAATTTTATTAAATAGTATATTAATAATTGCACAGCAACGGTAGAAAATGTAAGAATGTTCTGTTTCCAGTTAAATTAATGCGAAATGAAACATTATGAATTATTATTGTAGCCGTAGGATTATGACGCCAAAGTTCAATGATTTTGAAGCTTCAAAAACATTTTTTTCGATTTATGGTAAAAAAAAATAATAGTAATTTATTATATAAGTGTTTTAGAGAGCGTTTTATCCACGCAAGAAAGTTTAGACTCGAGAAAGAAGTTCGAGAGTTTAATTTTCTTGAGTGGATGAAACGCGACTAAACCACGAATACTATACAACGTTTTATCCACAATCATGATCATTTATAATTACATTTAATCGAAAAATGATTTGACATTTCTCTCTGACAGCGGCTGTAACGTCAAAAATTATTAAAATTAATCAAATAAAAAAAGGTAGACAGGAGAATTAAAAACCGGCCAAGTGCGAGTCGTACCATTATCTAAAAAAATCACACAAGCTTTTAATTAATTTCGTCGGACCGGCGACTCCGGCATTTATTAGCATACATTAGCATAGCATCCATTTGTTATATGCGAGCCCCCTTAAATATTTATTTTATTCAGTTTGTTTGTTGTTATAGCGGCAACAGAAATACATCATCTGTAAAAATTTCAACTGCCTAACTATCACGGTTCATGAGATACAGCATGGCGACGGACGGACAGACGGATCGACGGACAGACGGACAGCGGAGTCTTAGTAATAGGGCCCCGTTTTACACTTTGGTACGGAACCATAAAAAGTACTTGGAAGGTGCTGAATTGTTGCTTGAAATTTAGTTTCGAATGTTCATCGATTTAATTTATTAAAATTTGTGTAGTTGGTGAAAAATGCAAGAAAGTGATTTTGTTCGTGAGAGAATCCTTCAGGAAGCTGAAGAAGCAACCCTCCAATTATTGCCTGCGAAGTCCATGGAATTATGGAAAATTATTTTCCGAATTTAATGAATGGAAAAAAAAGGGGGGTAATGACCAAAAATGGGGAAGTTCTGCTATCCTATTTCTTAAATTTGAAGAAGTATGCGATTTCGAGGTACTTGATACTGAAGGCCGCTGTAAAGGTCCATAAAAACATAGACATTGGAAAATGTAGTAAACTCACTGCCTATCTGAAGAATGAGTCGAAAGGGTACAAAGTGAAGAAAGCTGCGATATTGGAAAGAACACACGTGGAATAATGTTTGACAAGGGCTTGCGATAAAGAACATTTGATGATTAAGATAATATCTCTTGACCGTTTAGACATTGTAGATAATAAACTTTGAAATGTTTTAGGTTGCACTAAAATGGGGGGTGTGTGGTGCCTGTCGTTGCTGTGAATTGACGAATTTGAAAATCAGTGATGTAGTAGACAAGGGTTGTTTCTATACCAGGTACCAAGAACGGCGTCTCACGAAAATTCACAATTATGGAAGAAGGAGTCTCTATCAATACTGAGGAGACGTGTGGAAAATACATGTCCTTACGTCCGACGAAGTTATCCAACGACAGATTCTTTTGACAGATTCACAACCTGTTGGAATCAACACTGTCGAAAGTTGCGATGAGGCGCCCTTCAACAACTTTACTGGCCAATAAAGGTGCTGACCTTACAACAATTTAACCACAGGGTGGATGCAGCAGTTCCGCAATAACAGAACGTTATGTCAAGGATTCTATATCTATTAAGCTTAATATCGCAAGGAAAATCCAAGGTTTTCCTGGTACTAGTTGTTGCTTAGAATAAACATTGTTTCTACAGATTTATCAAAAACTTCGACAAGCACTATGGGTTCTTCGACAAGCACTATGGGTTTATTTACAAAACTCAACAGTAACAATGATATAGAAAATTTTATTTAAATTACTCAGTTTGTTTATTGATAAAATTAACTGTAAAGTTTGAACAACTAGCAAATTGAATATGTGGAACTAAATGATTAAGTTTATTTCCTTTTGTGTTGCACGTATATCGTAGATGTACTAACTGGTTGGTTGAGATATGATAGAACTATAAATATTATTTGCAGTATCTGTCTTATTCTTTTGGGAATCGCCCACGTACCCCTCCGAACAGTGGTTGAGCGCCAACCACCATGGCGTTTTAGTGCGGTCCCCTCCAGCGTCTACTAGCGTATTCCTAGGACTCCAGCGTATTCCTATGACGAAGATTTAAATATTTCTTAACTATGGTATAAAATTTTCCAGTAATAGTAAATTTTCTAGCGATTTTGTATTAGGTACGCTGACCATAAAAATAGATCCATGATCTTCTAAATCTCCAATCCATAAAATTTTTATACACAATTTTATATTTTTTGTTCTGCGATTTTTCGGGTAAATTATGTATTGTATCATTCGCAACTCGCCTTAATTCTGGCGGTGTACATAATAGTTCATCGTCACTAACCGAATTCATCATTTTTGGCACAATTATTTTACTTAATTTTAAAACGTCGAAACTACGCAAAAATGTCAAATCACCTTCCTCCCCTCAATAATAATGGACCGGTCTATTTCACCGTATTGGAAAATAATTTTGCTCGAGCGAATCCTTCATTCAACGCTCGAGCAAAATCACTCTAGCGTCGCGCGTAGTGATTTATAATAACTCACAAGTAAATTATTATAACTCACGCTATTTGTTTATGGATACCTACTATTAATTGTTCAAAAGCAGTTCAGTAATGACCATATAACCTAATAAGAGTAGATAAAATATATTTATAGTGTCATATAGGTCAAACTGCTATTTTGGAGCAAAATTCATTTTTTGGACAAGGTGCATTATCGCTGAATGCATAGGGACATAAATAGTAATAGTATGCATAGGTAAATAGTAATTATATAATTTAATTATAGCACGCATAATTGTCTGTAACTATGAGAGATATGAGAAATATTTCATAAATTAATTCATCCTATATATTCCGGCAAATTATCAGAATGCTTTATCAGCTCTATCGGTCGTCAAGTAATTACCTTGGTTAGATTCAAGCACATGATCTGTGATACATTTGCAACGCGAGTGTGGATTGCATCTGACAAGTAAGTACGACTGCGAAAATAAGGACCATGCCAACTGGCGTGATGTATACTATAATTGGAAGGAAGCATTCATATATTACAATGATATTGTGATATATAACCGTTCCTGACGGTCTAAGAATAAATAGTTTTGTGAGTATATCAAACTTGTAGAACATCATAAGATAAGATATGATGATCCACACCAGCCGTAAAAGACGTCATTACAATCTAAAACATGATATACCTAAGAGTCAAGTCGACAATGAGCTAATGTACAATAACCTACTACCTAATTTTTTTTAAATTTCAAGCTTTTGAGACATTAATTATACAACCGTAAAAATATATACTTACTGCTGATGACTAATTTGGGAATACTTCGAAATATGGGAACTAGTTCTTTGGCACGTGTATATTTGAATATATTTAAAGTACAGTAACAATTGAGATAGAGAGACAGAGTTTGAGAGAGAGAGAGAGTGAGAAAGACAGATATATATTTTATATTTTTAGATTATTTATGATTTTAA